>JANHGN010017259.1:0-61695 GCA_024605025.1 Megaceryle maxima
GGATCTTTTTTTTTTTTTTTTTTTTTAATAAAGTCTAATATGAGCAGGTTTATGATCTCAAAGGCTGATCATTTTTCGGTAAATCTCCTTTTTTTGTGAGTCATGCAGAAGCTGCAGTTCCTACAGGAGCTGTTACTATAAGAAAGTGAAGCACCCCACTAATAACCTGCCACTGGTTTCTAAACATACGTCTTCCACTGATACAGGAAGAAACTGGCCAGAGAATACAAAAGCTCACTTCAGATTATCCATACTTTGCGTACAATGCGTAAAACTGGAAAACAAAGGTAACAACAGGAAGTCCAGAGTAGTTTGGTGATACAAAGTTGGTTCTAATTCACATCATAAGTGATAGAATTTGTGCAAGCTTAGTAGCTGTTGCAGAACATTTACTAGTTTATTGCTTTCTGACAGAAAAGCCAAGAAAAAGTTCTCTGAAGCTTTCTGCTGTCTTGCTTAGTACTGGTGTGGCTCAAAGAGCATAGCTGTAAGTATGGAGATAAACACTTTTTAATAGGGTTAAAAACTGTGTGTAATTTAAAATTTTCTATGAATACTTTTATTTCTTCAGGATCCTGACAGCTGTGACTCATAAGACTTAAATTACTTTTGTAGTTAGGTATGAGTCATAGGAAAGAAATGAGGATTTAAAAATGTAACGAAATTAATTTAATTACCAAAAAAAGAAAAAAAAAAGAGGTAAAAACTCACGATTGAAAGTTAGGTATTAAAAAATATATGTATATTTTTTTTGAAAATAGCTTCCTGGCACTTTTTCTTTTTCACTCAGTTAATATGAAGCCTTTCCCTACACTTTGATTTCCAGTCAGATCTTTGATGTCAGCAATGACTTTTATCTGAGTACCAGGTGATTACCGCACGGTAACGCACACAGAGCGCTTCGCCTAATAGCATTTCATAACGATCTGACAAAACAGCGGACGATCGTTTGGTGTTTGCCACGCTCATCTGCAGCAATAACAAAGGATTAAACGCTTCCTCACTCCTGTGTTACAGTTCTCATACTTTCCCTGCCAGCTCACGTAGGCTTGGCCCGAGTGCGGAGTTCCGCGCGGGCTGTAGGAGGGAGCTGGTTATTAACAGATCGATACGTGTCTCGTAGGAGCAAAAGCAGCGTCCTGTGCGATAGCAGTTTCTGTTAAACAGAAGCCTACGGGGGGAAGGATGACAGTGTGCGATGGAGACACCTGTTGAGAAAATAGGCAACTATTGACAAGTCTGATTCATGACTGAGTGACTGCTCTGCTGGTCTTCACATGATTCCCACTGAGAGCGAGCCTTGACCGCCTGCTAAACAAGGGCTGTTTGAAGTTTCTTTTTAACATTTCCAAGACGTTAATTCAGCAGGACATCTCCACTGGGGTTCTCGATGTCACCAAATCAGCAGCTGTTGAAATCCATTCACTTCAGCATGAAATGTTTGCATAAGTTTTTTTGGGGGGTTTTTTTTGGGTTTTTTTTTTTTCTTTTATTTGTGACAACAGCAAAGTAAATAAAACCCTGAAAGTCCCGCACAACTCAACCCATGTATGTGTGAGAACAGCTTCTGGTCATGACTGTAGCTGCTAAGGCAAAATGTTTATTTGCAGAGGGCAATGACAATTTGAGGGGTTTATTATGATACACAAAAAACTACTGATTTTAATAGACACTTCTGTGACATTTTTCCAGTGTCAACATTCGGTTAATTTTTGTGCCAGCTGTTGAACTTGTGTGAGAAGCATTTTAAAACGCAATTTTCTTTGTTTTTCAATTCCACAAAAAGGCTTAAAAATCTAAAAGCAAATGTTTCCTATTTTTTCCAGTTAGTAAATGAAACGCCGTTTCTTGGGTAGGAAAACATTTCTATCTGACTCAGATTTCCCTGAGAAAACAGTTTGTATCATAGAATTAGTTTATTTTGAAGGGGAAACAGAACAAGGCAAGCCATGTAAACATATTACAAAGCTGGCTTTGATATTTAAATGCTTTTTCTCTTTTCTTTTCTTTTTTTTTTTCCTCCTTTTCCTGGCCATCTGTAGAAAGGTGTGGTGAATGTAGTCAATTGTAAGTAGAAACTCTGTATTTTCAGTCAGCTTCATTGTTAAACCCGAGAACTGCTGACCACATTTGAAGACTCCCGGTTTGAGCCATCCCTCTTGTGTTTATTAAATCTGTTAAGACTTAAGTGTATTTTTACAAGTTCATTAATGTATTCCATTCTCTCTGATGTATTTTTTCCCACTATTATCAGATTTCATTAGACGGGAGGAATTATCAGATCAACCCATTATACAGCCGAGCAGCGTTAAGTCTGATTGGAATTCGGGCTTCCCTGGGTTTACAGGGGGAATATTGTGTAAATCAGACTCTCGGGTTTCAGTGGGAGGCACAGGGCTGCGCAGCATCCATTTGTCAAGTTGATTGCACCTCGGCGAGGCTGCGTTAGCTTGTCTTTGAACAGAAGTGAAATCCTAGGCGAAGCTCCCCTTGCTGTCATTTACACTAACATCCATCCTCTTAAACCGAGGCCTCAGAGAAAAAACAAAGTGATGGCACAATATCATCAGTCACTCAGGTTGTCTGTCAGCTGTTTTCTTAAGGAAATGACTTTTAAGTTAGTGGAGCAGAAAATTGAGGAAAATTAGCAGAAGGTTGTTTTAGAAGCAGGAAGAATCTTTTTTAAATTACAGCTGGACACAGAGAAGCTTGTCCAGCAAATAGAAATGCAGCTGATCCCAGTTTTAGTGTAATGCTAACATAATGCCACATATACATCCGATATATTCCATATATATACTCGATATATTCAGCAATAATTGCAACTTTTAATGAACCTTCATCCGTAAACTTCAATCGGGCCGTGAACGCACAATAAAAAGCTGGTATGCACATTTTCAGCTTTTATGCCAGTGGCTTGTGTTTTAGGATGCTGAGTACTCGAGTAATTTGCACTCTTTTCCCAGGAAAGCTGCCGATGTATTTCATTTCAGAAATGTTAAGCTGGAAAGGCCATTGTAACCAGCTCTGTGAGGAGGCTTGTAAGTGTTTTGGAAAATTCTGGGGGGGGTTGGGTTTTGGTTTGGGGTTTTTTTTGTTTTGTTTTACTGGCAGCATTAAATAACATGACTTGTTTAAACCGATGCACAATGAAACTTGTACAGCCCGGCTGCAAGATTGATGGTGTAAATGGAGAGAAGATAAAGATGTACATTTTGCACAAGGCAAAAGGCACCACATTTTAATACACTGCTCTTTTTTTCCCATCTCCCTAATCTTTTATCCACTCTGGAGGTAAGTTTTCAATTAAACCAAATACTTTGGTTTAACTTCAATCAGGAGGAGAATCAGTTTTGTCTTGTGTGTCTTAAGAGAACATTTTCCAGTGTGATTTTTTGTTTTTCTTAAAGGAGGGTTGTGCATGGCTATTTTAACTCAGAGCAAAACAGCACATTCCTAATTTAAAATAAAAACTGTGAGCTCCTGTAACAAACTGGTGTGAACTTTGAATTTGTTTAGTTATTTTGGAAGAGATGCACCTTCTGAGGGCTTTCCAGGCATGCAGTAAGTGAAGTAAGGGAAAATTGCATGTGGTCTTTATTTGTTTATATGATGCAGTTATAGTAGTCTGAATCTCACAGTGCAGTAATAGAACTCTTACTGATCTTGGGTGAGAAACCTCTTTTCTTGTATTCCTTTTTCCCCGTGATTTTCTGCTAGAAATAGAGGCACAAAGCAAGCCAGGTTACTGAATTGCTGCATCTTAACATGCCGTGGAAGCTTTGGAAGGACAATACCAAATTCTGATACTGATTGATACCAATCCACTGGCACATCATCACTTGGAAAGAGAAGAGTAGAAAAAAAGGTTACTATTTTAAGTACTGTGCAAAGCATACTTCTATAATTTTCATGAACAACTGTAGTTTGCAGCTAGTTTAATTTTTCAATCTGTAACTATTAGATTTTTTTCATGTGTCCCTTGAAGAAATCTTAAATTGGCTTCACAGTCTTGAATACCCTTAAATTTGAATGGCTTTACTCAATAGAGACATTACATAGACTAAAGTCAGTCAGATATGTGAGGACCTGCAGGGTCAGAGCACAAACGAATCCTCAGAAGTAAATCTTAACAGGTTTCAGAAGGAAAGTGTTTTTAAACCCAGCATGTAAAATTTTATCAAGAGTTACAGATTATATACAGATTATAAACTATGCTGCTCATGCAACTCACGTTTCATTAAGGTGTATATTACTCAAGGTGGTGATATGAAGATGATGATGGCTCCATTTTACACTTCTTTTTTTCCCTTTTATAACCTAACGTTAACATTTAGGAATTAGGGACCTCGAGAGCCTCAGTAGATCAATCTTAATTAGTTGGTTTGGGTTTTTATTTTGGTAAAGATTTCGATAGCCTGGTAATGCTTTTGTTTGAAAGAGTATTTTTTACTTCCTCATGCGAGGGATGAAATACTGTTACACCCAGCTCTTCCCCTAAAATAGTGAAAAACAATTTAGGTAATTGGATCTTTGATGAGGAGACCTTAGATTGAAAAGTCTGGCATTTAATTGCCCTTTTACTCATAATTCTTCTACGTTTAACCTCAAAGGTGATTTTAAAAGTTGCATCTTAATTGCATAGCCTCATTCAATCATTTAGTACTTTGCCTCGTGGCAATTTATTACACTTCTATTTCCCTGAACCATCAGTGAGGATGATGCTGAATTTTAGATTAGCCAAATGTCCTTTTAAGATTAATGGGGTATTACAGATTTTATGCATGCTTTTTCCACGTTAATATTTGTGTTATAGATTGGGGTTATAGGTATAGCACAATTGCTTAAGTAGTTTAGAGGATGCTAGTAATGTCTGTTGCCTCACGAACTGATGCCGGAGATTTAGTTGAAAATGTGCATCTGCAAGAGGCAATAATAGCAGGGCATTCTCTGATTCTCTCTAGCTATTTTTACAGCTCACTCACGCAAGTTTTTCTCCTTTGAAGAGAATAGTTGGACTCCTATTGTGAGGAAAGCACTGTGACCTTGATGGGCTAGGAGATGGAGGTATGGCCACGAGGATGTTGTGACACAACCGCCACTGTTAAAGCCGGGCAAGTCACTTTGTAAATCAGTAAATTGAACTTCTCTTTCATGGTGCTCTTCTGGAGCTTCCTGCATTCTTAACATTTTTGAGGGTTCCTGCTGCTGAGGCTAGGAAATACCAAAACCACCTTGTGTCAGTGCAGGATCGAGGTAGAATTCATCATGAGCGCGGTTCCTGTTGTGTTCTCTCGTTCGTTTGGAGAGAGATCTGCTTAGATCTGGCAGCTCCTGGCATCCCCTATACCAGCATTTCTGCTTGCACAAAGCTTGGGGAGATTTCAGTGGGTGAGGCTGGTTTGATGTTCAGTTCAAGGCAGGTGTGCAGGCACTAATGCCAAAAGCACCGTCCCACCTTTCTCCAATCCTGCCTTCTAATTCCTGACCCTCTACCACAATTTTCTTTAAGCTGTTGCAGCTGTTTATCCTGCAAGCAGCAGGGAGATGAGGCTGGGGGAGGACAGGAGGGTTTCTTCCACTCAAGCTGCTGGCAGAAGTGGTGATTTGGCCGCAGACTCCAGAGCCAGCTGAGTCGGGTACCCGGGCAAACTGGAAGGGTCTCCGCAACGTTCCAAAAATGTGAGCTTGTGACGTGCGTTTTGGGGTGAAATACCATGGAACTTGGTGAGTGTTACATCTTTCCTTTAAGCAACAGGTGATATCATGCTAGCAGCAGTTCAAACAATAGCAGCCTCCATCTGCAGTCCTCGGCGTATTTCACAGCCTGAAACAAGAGGACATTAAAGGGTTTGAACCAGGTGAAAGAAGGGGATGAGTGGGTATTAAATTAATCTCCGTAAAAGCTGGGTCTAGAGGGAAGAGAAGGACAAAAGCAGAAGAAAGAAAAAGGCTTTGTTGTTGTTGTGTACCTCCTGCATTTGAGGAAACAGGAGCAAAGGTGGAGCTAGGTGACTTTGGAGGTGTTTGTTGTTTTGGTTGTTTTTTTAACTAGAAATGCCTAAAAGATGCTTGCCTTTGTGATTTTTCTCCTCCTAATAGAAACAGCCTTCAGGGGCTCAAACTTTGTCTAATCATTTTGGTCAAAAAGGTAATAATAATGTAGAAGGCCATGAATTAGAAGTGTCCCCTGGGGAAAGTTTGACCCAATGCAGAAGTAGAAAGTAACGATGCAAAACTCTGTAATGGGATCCTCTGAAGCAGAGTAGGAAAATGAGGGCTCGTACAAATATGCTCGCCATCTAATATGAAATTTAACTCCAGAAGTATGTGTTCCTTGTTACCAGAGTGAAACCACAGTGGAGTTACTGTAACACTGAGGCTGAACTAATCCCATCACAGGATCAGATCTTGGTAATAAATAGTTCCAGGTGCGAAGCAGGGATTAGGGGTGTTTAAATTTGTTTAAACTGAAAGGTGTGGAGGTTTTAGTCAAGCCTTTCTCCTGACAAGGGAGGGTTGTATGAGGTGTGTAACTTCTGTCTCTCAAAAGAGAGACCTGCTTATAGCATATCCTTTTTTTGCTGGTCTGTTTATCTCCAACACTTTACCAAGAAAGCTTGTATCATTCTGCTTACGTTACAGATAGGGAAGTGTGGGATGGGGGATGCTCAGTATCTTGCTAAGAGTCAGCCAGTGGCAAACCTGGAAGTGTAAACATGCTCCACTTAGTGGATTCTGCTGCTTTCCAGGGCATCTTTACTGTCTGCCACTCTCTTTATCATGAAACTCTGGGATTGTGATGGGACAAGTTTGGAAAAGAGCTCCTCTTTGGAATATACCCATCTTGTGAGTGGCATTAGAGAGGAACAGCATAAGCGTGTATTTAAAGGTTGCACCATCCTGCACATAAAGGACTGTACTAAACTTGCATAGCCAGCAACTCCATGCTTTTCAGTCTTCAGTTTTAGCATTACATGGACCACATCTAGTCGAGTGCTTTGGAGCTCTGTGAAATAGGTTATGGTGGTATATTGGTTTGTTAACCTCAGCTCTCTGTTCCTGTGGCTGTATTTGGCAGCAGATAAATGAGTTGGTTATCTCAGACAGGTAAATTGGGTAAGTTTGTAGCTGGAAAGAGCAGCTGGTTCTGAGGAGACACTGAGCACATGTAACTCTTCCTGTACTATAGTACCCGCTCAGAATTGATGCAACGGTATCAGAGCAGCAGGTGGGTGCTGAGTTCCACTCATAACCCAGGATTTTCCGTGTGTGCACCCTAGTTGTGGGCAGGAACAAACCAGCCTGTAGCCTGGAGCATTTGCCTTTCTCTGCCTAATCCGTGTGTCCAGAGAGAGATCAGAATGGAACGAGAGCACGTGGCAAGAGTGCAGAGAAGGTTGCTCCTCTGCACCTACCCTGGCACTTAATGGGAGCGGGTGCTGGAGATCTCTGCAAAGAAAATAGGGCACCAACCATAGGGCTTCAGACTGTGCTTTCCTGTAGCCTGTGCTGCTGAGCAGAGGCTCTGAGCCAGGGACAAAGTGTTCTGGGACACATCCTCTGTAATACTTTGAGATTTCTTGAATAATTCACAAAGCTTTTGGGACCCCTTTTCCCCAAACACGCTCAAAGCCAACTGTGCTGTGGAAGAGGGTTTGAGGAACTGTAAGGAAAGCTGCTTTCTTCTTCAGCCTTTATATGGGCATTTTAAAGCAGTCCTTATTATTCCCTATTTTCAGGGAATGACGAAGCTCCCCACTTATTTTTTGTGGACTTAATACACTGTCATGATTTACTTTTTATCTCTTTATTAGGGTTTTACTGCCTTATTTACATTGTAATAGCAATAGTGATGTTTTGCATATAGTCATATTGCCTTTGATTGGGAACAATACCAAGAAAATAGAGTGCTTCACGATTTAATTATTTGTGTTCTTTGCAAGAATAATTAAAGGATCATACCAAAATCTTATCAGAGCATGAAAATTTAGCCTGCTGAGAGTGAAGCTATTTAAGTGGCATACCAGTGATTTATCTGCTGACAAGACTCACTTTTAGAAACTCTTTGTCACTCTTAGTAGTTAGAAGTGTAAAAAGTGTAGCTTTCAAAGAGCAATAATAGGAAGAGAAAATAGATTTTCAAGTGACCTGTGATTCTAGATGCTCCAGTTAAAAAAAAAAAAAAAACAAACCAGAAACAAAACACCCAACCAAACAAAACAAAAACACCCAACCAAGAAAAGCAAAACAAACAAACAAAAAACCCCAAACCAAACAAACCCAAAAGTTATCAGAGAAACTTTTTTTTTTTTTTTTTTTTTTTTTTTCCCTAGAACCAAGCAAATATTTTCTGAAAAAATCCAGCCACAGACACGTATTTGAAAGCCAACCAAGCACGGACACAGCTAGTCAGGGCTAATCCTTTTCTAAATCTTCACCATAAATTTTTTAGAGTCTAATTGCTCATCTAAAGCACTGCTTTAATTTGTAAGTATTAGCTTGTTTCAGAAGCATTGCCAATGAATAGGAGAAGCTGGTGATTGAGTTGTTCTGAATAATTAAACACTCTTAAGACATTATAAAATGACAGTGGTTCATATAGATGGTTTATTTACCATTAGATCTTCTTAAGCCACAAACACCTAGCTGGTTGTTTTTTAATAAAATGAATTAATCCATTCCCAAGCAACAGATTTAACTGTCTCCAGAAAAATACAGCTCTGCACGGTGCACCTACAAAGTTAATCTGCAGCTTTTCTCAAAGAATCTTTGTATACTTACAAACTGTATACAAGTATGCAAAACTGATCTGCTGCAGCAGGGACTTAAAAGGCTTGATCTGGAGATGCTCAAATAAACAATCATTCACTCAAGTAGTATTCAGATCTGCAGATCATGTTTAACATTTGAAATACATCAGTAGCACGAGGTCAGGTTGGGTGTCTCGGCAGCTAACTGGTCCCAGAAAGAATATTGGCAGTATCCAGCAAAGTGCTGATCTTCAACATTTTTAGTGCTTTGCAGAATTGATTTCTCAGTCCCAAGGCAATTCTCCGTATCATGCAAGTGCTGCATACATGCATATAGTCAGAAGCCTCTGAGAGGAATCCAAGAAAAAACACTAGTATTTTGTTTCCAAGTTCTTTTTGTGAAATATTTGGCTCCGGTGCATGGCTAATTTTCATAAGGCTCTTTGAAAGTCTCTCTTTAGAAGAAAAATCTTTTTTTTTTTTTTTTTTTTTTCTGTGTGCATAGCTCATTTTTAAACCTAATGTAGCTATAAAAATTGCCACATAAGCTTTTCTTTTTCAACAGAGGGCCAATAGCCATATATTTGTCTCCCCGCAGAAGGAATACATTTATGTTTTTAAAATATATGTATTTGATAGCCACATAAAATAAGCAACATAAAGGTGCCATGCTAAATTAAGTTTTCTCTCGCATACATAATCCCAAGTGCCTTGGTTGTTCTGATTTTACTGTCAGAGGGAGCAAGTACATGGCTTGACATATCAGCTGGGCTGTCTAGGTCTAAACTTTTACTTCCAAGCTCATGTTTTGGTTTGGGTTTCTGCCTTGAGAATTGGTTAGGAGTCCCCACTGATGGTGCTATCTCCAGACCATATTCAGCAGATGGACTTTGTCTGTCCTGTTCTCACCCCTCCAAAGCTTGGAGATGGAGTGTCCTTAGGTCCCCGGTCTCCTTGGCTGTTCAATGCTTGGCTTTCTTGCTGCTCTTTGTTCACTAGAGCATAACCACAGGCAAAGTGAGACAGCACATCTACTAGGCTGTGGAGCTGCTGGGCCTTGGAAAGCTCAGTCACTGGTTCACTCTTCTTCCTTGATATAAATAATTATTAGGAAACAAAATTTAGCTTTTGCTTCCTAACCAGAAATTAGTACCATTTTTGTTTGACATAGTGACATCTTCCATTGTTAAAGAGGCCCCCTTGGGATGAGTAGGGGAAAATATGCCCTGGAGAAAGTGAATGCCAAAGGAAGGGGTTTAATGCCCTTCGCTCTTTCTGCCCCAGACTCCTTCCTTTCACCCACCTTTCCTCTTACCCCTTCATCTCCTTCCTACCCTTTCCCATGCAAGCCTTTTTCTCCCTCCCTGTGTAAATGATATGAAGCAAATACCTAATGTTCTCTTTTGTGCTGACACAAGAAAATTGGAGGAAGTCTATCAGAGTTCTGTTTGGTATTCTTTCCAGAGAAAACTGCTGGTTAGGGCAATTTACTTGGCACTGTACACCACTTTAATCTTAACTTGAGGCCTGCTGTAGATAGACAGCAGCTGGACCTAATGTCTTCATGCATGGTTGCAGGCAAGCCACTTAATTCCTGTTTGTTGAGAGGTAGGAAATCAAGCAAATTTTTCTCTGTGGAATCAAAACATTGTGGGGCTGGTAACAGGTGAGTAAGCAATCCTAGATAAGAAAGCAACCTGGAATTACCACCTAAACTTCGAAGGGCTAGATTCCACAACAGAGAAGTCACAGTTTCATCCCCTTTATAATGGCATTAGTATAGACCTTTAGATCTTTGATTAGAAGCATTAACAAGGAAAAACCCGCTTGACAGACCTTGTTCGTGTGAAAACACGTCACCAGTGAAGAACCATTCAAGTCCATTTGCGGTGCTGTAAGCTGCTAACTGGTGTGGTTAGGGTATTTTTAAACCTATGTGCAGGCTACTGAAGCTACACAGATGTCTCACTGTATCACACTGGGGTTTGCTCAGGCTTTCGATGACCTCTCAGGTTATATCTGTCAAGCTTGTTGCTCTGTGTCCACAGAGGTAGCCCTGGCTGTGCAGAGTGTTACCCAGGGGTGACCCAAGTTTTTGCCACGTTTTGTGGACTCCTCAAAGTCTGGGACTAAATTCAGTGGATCTTTTGATTTTAAGCAGGTCTTCAGAGCTCTAGTCAAAGAGTTAACTACTTAAAAAGAAGTGATAAAAACCCCCTCGAGCGTTCTGACTAGATGTAAGAGCTATGGATCTGTACCTCACCGTATAAACAACTAGGCTCCTCTCATATTAATGGTCGTATTAATTCCAAATACACCTTGCTGCTCTGCCTTAAAATGATCTTAAGCTATTCATATATTTAGAAAATGAAACTTTAGATAAAACAAACAACAAATCTTAAGAGTAGCAAATGTAATCCAGATCATTCTTCTCCTCGATGACCCCCTGTTGAGTCAGGCAGCTTCCCCCTCTCTTGCTGGGAACCTTAAGCTGTTGCCTGCTCAGTGCCACAGGCTCAGCAAGAGGAGCAGAGCACACCCCCTGCTGAGGCTGTGATGTGGGCAAGGTGAGAGAGAAATAATCTGAAGGGACAAAATATTTCCCCTCTTTTCTCCTCAATTTAACCCTCGTTCTTTTTGTTTTGTTTTGTTGTTTCTATGTCTGTGTTCATAGAATGGTTTTGATAGGAAGGGACCTTAAAGATCATCTAGTTCCAACCCCCTGCTCCCCAGCCGTGGGCAGGGACATCTCCCACTAGATCTAGGTATTCAGAGTAGAAGAGCGTGCTTCCAAGCACCATAATATTTTATTACAAGACTTTCTTCATCTGTCCAGCCTAGCTTCTCTCATGCAGTGCATAGGCACTTAAGGAAATGGAAAGTCTGAGGCTACGAGGGATGCCAAATCGGCCGCTCTTACTCTATGGTTGGTATTTTTGCCAAAGGCTCTGTACTGGCAAACCACCGAGAGAAGCTGCATTTCAGAAACTTTTTACCAAAGAGCAGATAAAAGGCTATACCAAATGGCAGCCTGCACAGGACAGAGACTAAACAGAGTGATTCCCATATATGTCATTTCCATAGAATGTATCTCTGCTCTTAGCTGTCTTTTTTTTTTTTTAACCAAGATGCAACCTTTAGTGTGATGTTTCCTCTCAAGCACTTTTCCCCGCAAAATTCTGTGTTTACCAAGGCCCTGAGTGAAAAAACACCTTTCTCTCCCCTACACCTAGTGAAGCTAATGAGCCCTGCCTGTTATCCTCCCAAAACTCTCAGCTCAGCAGAAATGAATCCACTTTTATTGCCCAGTTCTAACACATGCCACCATGTTAAGACAGGACAATGAACCTTCCTACCTCATTATGCTCATTGGAGGATTGACTGACAGTCAGTACTTCTTGGAGTTTCATTAGTCATTATGTGGTTTGACACTAAAGCTAAACTTAATTGCTAGCTGCTAGTGAAAGAGCTGCTGTCATCCCTTTCCTGCCGTCTTGCTCCCAACTGCATGGTTTCTGTGGCTTCTTTGTGCAGACACGTGCCTCTGTGAGCACTCGCTTCAGAGGTCTAGACATAGAAAAAGTGAATCTTGTGAACATATGTGAATAGATTTATAGCTCCCCTGGTCAACCAGGTGTCCGTGGTGGTGGAAGGCTGTGGGCAGGAGCATCTTCCTGGGGTGGGAAGGGGAGACCAGACAGCTAATTCTGTAGAGAATGGCATAGTTGCACTATTACACAAGGAACCTGTGGTTCCTGTTGTGAGTCAGCCTGTATAACTGAATTAACTTTCCCAATGAGTCATGTTTCTAATGTAGTTCATCAGGCATGGTTACACAGACCAGCTGTAGTGGTGCCACTAACATGTACGCCTGACGTGCCACCCCTTGTCTCGATGTCACTCGTCAGGCCTGGGGGTGAACGAGATGGGAAAGCTAACTGACATGAAATACAACTTCTTTTATCCTGGCAAGGTAGTCGTAGGCTGGTCATAGATATGTCCTGATAGAGACTTGCAGCAGCATAATTAATGGAGCAACACAGATCCTGGAATGGTGGTGGGGGAGTGGAGAGAAAAGGAGCAGAGAAGCCTGTGTAAGCAGATAGTGGCACCAAAAGTGATCTCTGTATAAACATTGCTGTAGTAAGGGTTTATCAAAGGCTTTCCTTTATCTAAAGTCTAAGGGACACTTGCTTTTGGAGCAGAAGGTCTGAGTTTAGCTATCCTGCCAACGTGCCACACTGTGAATTGTTGTGACAATCCCAAAGATTAACAGGGTAATGCGGTTTGCTGCTTGTCAGTCAGAGTGGGTGCAGCTTTGAGCCTGAGTATCCGGTAAGATCAAGCGTCTGTCTGCCCAAAACTGCCAGTAACCTCGTCCTAGAAGGGGCTTCTAGGACTGGGTAGTGTGCTCGGGGCTGATTGTTCATGCAGGATGAATGGAAGAGGAATTGGGGTTGGGGACGAGAGGGGAATTTCACAGGTGTCACATCACCTGTCTGGGGCCATGCTCACCTCGTTGACGGTGCCAGGCTGTACCAGGCAGATTGGGTAGATGATGGGACACATCTGAACCTGCAAAATACTGTGAATGTATACATACACTTTCATTAGTGCCTGAAGGAGTTTCATCAGCATCTTCTAACTACAGCTCCATGGTTTCTCTGCTGGTATTTTTCAATGAATGCCATTGCATGAAGACCTGTGGGGCCAGTGCACTCTCAGATTCTCGGCAGGAGATCAGCAAAGCAGAAGAAAGAGGCCAGCAGGATCAATCCCACAGCATGATAGTGATACTTTGCAAACAGCTTTAAAGCATTTGCATATGTAGTGTTTAGTGGTTGGCTGTAAAGTTCTCTGATGTCTTTTGGAACAATTTAAAATCTTGCCATATGCTCCAACCTTCTTTTTTTGTGGCCGTGGGTTATGTGCAAATCTTCAGGATGACTGCTAGAACTGTTGTGGGCATATTGGATGCTTGCATGATTTGGGGAGCAACTTGAAGGGTGCTCAACATCCCACGCTCTCTGCAGCCCATTGAACTGGAGTGCTCTCAACACCTCGCCACGGGAGCCTCCGAACAAGTGGACTCCATTACATTAGCTTCCTTGGAAGGAAGTCAAGTACTACTCTCTTAAAGTCCTTTATGCCTTTCTACCCCATTTGTAGGGGTTGACAAGCTTTGTCTCAAGTAATTCCTTGGTGCTACTTTGCTCCACGCTGTATGACGAAGGAAGCTTGTCAGGCAGAGCAGCCTGCGAGTCAGACCTGTAGGACATGTCGCTGGCACGGCAGCTTTTAGGCAGAGGCTCAAACCAGTTTGTGTCGATGCTCCCCATTAGCCACCCTGACTTTCAGTTGGAAACTCGACCGTCGCGTTGACTTAACTGCATCCTTTCCTAAGGTTTTGTTTCCCTAACTGTACCGTGTCTAAAGGCTTCATAAAACGACCTAAAGTGTTGGTGTGTTTGGAAACATAAATCAGTATTTCACATTCATCCTCTTCCTTATGACCCTTCAAAACAGAGGCAGAGCTACCTGTATGCAATTTTGTTTGTTCTCCCTAGTAAATACTCCGTTAATTAACTCACCTTAATTGCAGGTACCCTTTCAGTCAGAGCAGTGCTTTTAAAGTGTGTCTACAGACTGCATACTGAATAACATGTTAAAAACTGATTATTTCACATATGTAAATACGCTTTATTACCAAAAGGTTTCTGTCCTGTGAGCCCTGATCTGTGTTTTAGGGCTGTGTTTTACTTCTAGCTGTCTCTGTCACTAAATTTGAGATGTATGGCTGCCATTCACAGCTCGGTCACCTTCTATCTAAAAAAAAATATGTTTCACTTATTTCCCTTGCAAAATTCTGAATTTCTAATTATGAAAGGGAGATGTTTATCGTTGTTTGAGGTGTTTGTTTGAAAAGCAGTCATGCAGAAATAGTGCACTGTGTAGGCACCCAGTATAAATAGAAGCAATCATGATCCAAACTGTGGATAAGTAATTGGAATAATAAGTAGAAATAAAGAAGCTTTGTCAGTTTGCATTCCTTTTTCTGAAGCAGCTACGGGAAAACTGATTCTTATCTTTAGTTTTTCCCCCAAAATAAGGATGAAATTTGATTTAAGAATAAGAGCTTACCATATGAATTCAGATTTATGGAGGATGTACTCTAGACTGTCAAAAATAGTGTGCCTAAGGCAGATTTGCTTCTAAAGAGAAGAATGCAGTAAAGCCCAGGGTTATGCTGAATCTGAACTGCAATATGTTATTAAATAGTTTGCTTCAGTAATTCCTGGATTGTTACCTTCAGACTTTCAGCCCCTATGGTTCTTTGTTGGTTTCAAAAACTCCCTCTAGTAAATGCCAACGACTAGTGAAGTTAATGGTCTAACTTCTCTTTCCATCTGAAACTTTCAAAGCAAGAAAGAAATGATAATTTACACTTAATGAAGCTGGACAGTGACCAGAAGCTATTAAATGTATTTCAAAGAGATGATTGAGAATAGTGACCATGAAACAGCGAGAAGGAACATCATGCTACATAGCAGAACGTATCTGACAAAGAAAACTCTGAAAAATTGCTCTCCTTTCAGGTGTGTTTTCCTCCTCTGAAATAGGATCTAGGGGATGAGGTCGAAGAAGACTGCGCATCACGTATGGTCTGTACAGTTTGGCGTGACTTAGTGTCAATGCTGCTCTCAATTATAGCAGAACAAACTAGTCTTCTGGTTCTTTGTTGCATAATCTACTGAACACGACAGGCTTTTTTGGATTATTCTTTGTTACAGGTTTGTAAATGTTGTGGAACTTAAAAATAAGCATCTGAAACACTTTTTTTTTTTTCTTTTTTTTTTTCTTCCCCTGATACTGACAGTTCATATTTGTAGACTTTGCATAAATAATTCCAAGACATCTGACATCTTATTCCTATAAAATGTGTTGGCAAAATTTGGCACAAATTAGTTCCATTTCATCAACTTTCTTTTTGGTTCCTTTCTTTTTTTTCTTTTTTTCTTTTTTTCCTTTTCCGTGGGAGTATTTTTATTTTTAAAATCATTTTGGAATTGGGAAGTTTATTCAGATCTCCTTAAGCATATAACAGTTCAAGGAACACATAATCCCTTCTAGACAGCAGCTTTTACAACATGTGGTGGGTGCCTCTGAATCAGCATCAAATGTTGGCATCTCCCCTTCCTCCTTCATCACAAGCAGTGAAGTTTCATCAGAACTAGGGAGAAAAACATATTTCAAGGGAACATAAAGAGCTGGTGCTTCTTTCCTCGGGGAAAAATAAAAGGAAAAAAAAAAAAAACAAACAAACCCCAAACAACACAAAACCAGATTTTATATTAAATGTGAGAGCACAAAACCACCCTGTGTACTTCCTTCAGACATAAAAAGGAATGAAGATTTCTCATTGAGTATGGACATTGTTGATAAATAATAAGAAGAACTGAATATGAAGTCATAAGGCAGAGCTGCTTTACCTAAATATTTGTAATGTGATTTAATGTGTTTTTTTTTTTTTTTCCTGTGTGGAAACCTTGGATGCAGGATATCCTGTTTCTGGTAGGTCTAGAAAAGAGCAAAATTCAGAATAATGTAATTTTTGGTCTGTACGATTGGCTTAATAAGATGTCCTACCACCTACTCTCTCCACCTTTCTCATCCATTTGATATAAATACTGGCAAAAAATATCTGAGCTCACTATTTAGAAAATCCCTTCTGAGTTCTTGAGGCCCTGGGGCTGGTATACCCTCTGGCTCTCTCCTAACCTCCTACAGCAACAAGAAGCAGGTACACAGCAACCCTCCTTCTTGTCTTCTCTCCACCCTGACTTCCCCTGGGCATTATCCAAGCATATGGGTCAGGGGAGGCATTGCAGCAAGGCCTCCAGAGCAGGCAGTGGGCACTTGGTCCTGCAGCCTTCAGTGTGTGCACCTGGGGAACTGCTCCAGTGCAGACCCTGGGAGTAGTCACCAAGGTGACTGACATATTCTGGGTCTGGCTCTCGAGAGTGCTGGAAGTCTATGGGTGACCATGGTCGTTCTGCCTGATTTCACATCTCAAATAATTCCAGTGCATCCAAATTTTCCTCCTCTAAGCTTCAAAACCCATTGTTCAACAGGATGAACTCTGCAAGAAATAATTCAAGGAAATGCTTCAGGCAATGTAAAGTGAAACGTAGAAAGGTCCAAAGGTTTCTGCTCATAATGGGATCCAGTATCACTTAAATTCGTGGATTACATGATCTTTTTGTCATCTTAAATTGGATATTTATAAGATAGAAAATCCACAGTGTTTCAGCTTTCAGGAGCTTAGTGGGAAGAGCCTATTATACTATAGATAGGTATAGCCCTCATCCCTCTTGCCAACCTCCCTGGTTGGGATAATGGCCTGAGAACAGGTCACTTCATATAAAATAACAACTTTGGGGGATTCGTGGCTGTGGTCTTGCCAGATTATGAGCCCAGACACAGAAGTCTGACCAAAGCAATGGAGCCTTTAGAAAACCTTTCCGGAGAAAGGGCTGGCTGTCTAAGCTGTTTTCCCATCCCTACCCAGAGAGTGGTTTTTCTGGGATCATATATCAACAAATAAACTTTTAGCTAAGCTGTGGGAACAAAACCAAGTGGTTTTGGCCAGTAATAACATCACAGTCGAGTGAGGATGATGCAGAAACCTGAATTTTCAGGACTTAATTTTGTCTAGTATTTCTAGACTAATTTGAAATTAATAGATGACACTTTTTAAACTTTTATTTCACAATTAATTTTTTTTTTTTTTTTCCATCAAAGCCAGGCCAATTCTCAGTGTTGAAGTCAATATTCTCTGATAACTTAATTCCCTTTCTGGATGTAGCAGACCTAGATTCCTTTCTACACTAAATGGAAACAGAGTGCAGGGTATTTAATATCCTGTCACAGAGACAGTGCAGGCTGCTACTATACAGTAAGTAGTCCATGAGTATGTTAAATTTGAAATGAAAATGAGCTGGTAAGCTAATAAAAGAGGAAGATGTGAGGATAGTCTTTGTTTTTTACATCTAAGTAAGGCCACTCTAAATAATTTCAAGCAGTTTGAATGTCTTGAACAATCTTTTTTTTTTTTTTTTTTAGGGTATTCCATGCAGCTACCTCTTCATAACATTAATACTTTGAAATAATTGATTTTCAAATACTGAAGCAAGTGAAGCATGAAGTTTAAGACTCCAAGGCAATCAGGGTGAATTGATTTCATATAAAAATCTATTTAAAAAGAAAAGGTAGAAGCTCAGTGAAGTGCAAGACATGTTTTAAGAAAGCCATTGCTTTGTGTGGAAAAAGTCCTATTGTTTATTTGCTTCTTATAAAGTGATCTCTCTTTCTTGAAAGAAATATAGTATTATTTAGAGCAGTTGGGCATTCACAGCTCTGTTGGTTATGACAATCTCAGTCTCAGACTGTTGAATGCAGGATATAGAGCTGTTTACACCTGTATATACTCTATGGCCAAATAAGGCCAATGCTCCCCTGGGTTAGAGGGGTGCAGTTAGCAAGCTGAGCACTTGCTTTCATCATCTGAACTCAGCACCTGTTATTGCTCCCTTGTTGGTCAGTGGTATATTGGGTCTGGCTGGGATGGAGGTAATTTCCTTCATAGCAGCTTGTATGGTGGCACAGTTTAGAGTTGTGGCAAAGCCGATGCTGATAACACATCAGTGTTTTAGCTGTTCCTGAATAGTGCTTGCACAGGGTCTCTGTTTCTTACTCTGTCCCGATGGAAAAAGGCTGGGGTGGGCAAGAGGCTGGGAGGGGACACGGCTGGGACAGCTGACTCTCACTAGCCAAGCAGATATTCCATGCCATATAACATCACGTTCAGCAATGAAGCAGAGAGGAAGATTTTTTCCAAGGTAACCATCAGTTGGAGAGTGGCTGAAAGTCAGTCTGCTGATGGGGAGGTGGTGAGCAATTGCCTTTGCATCTCTGAGTGACTTGAGTTTATCTCCTTTTTCTTTGCTTATTAAAGTGCCTTTATCAGAAAGGGTATACCTGACCTGCACAGAAATCAGATAGCTTGACCTGCAGTGTCGTCTTGCCACATATAAATATCTCCATTTCAATCCTGTCGTTAGTTTACCAAAAAAAAATGGAGACTAGGGCAGAAGATGTGACCTGACCTTTTATCTTTATGACTTATACAGTGCTTCCTGAGTTATCCTGAGAAGTCTGTTCCAATACACATTAGACTCCTTCTCTGCACTCTACAGAAATAGACATTTCAAAATTCCATTTTAATTTTCAGTCTTGAGTTATATGCAGTAAGTTCATCAGTGGTCTGCAAGTAAGCATAAAATCATCTCTCGGTAGCGCTCGCTGGTGGCACAAAGACCAGCAGAGTGTTGAATGGTGGTAAGTTGTAGAACACCATGTGTTGAACCTAGCTGACTCAGCAAAGCTCATCCTGACAGAGCTCACTGCACCATTATTCATCAAGGAACAAGGGATCAAAACCATGGGGACAGAAGGGAGACCTGTAGCCTAAATTAAGTAGCTGATCACGGGCCATAGAAGATGGGCAACTGAAGAAGTGTTCCCATTTACACTACTTGACCATGAAAGTCACAGGTAATAGTAAGTATTACAAGATATATCCTTCTATATGGCATTGACCAAGCTGATGCTGGATGAATTCATCTAGTCCTGATGCCAGCATTTTTAAAGGGATGTGGAAATGCTGAGGTAAGTTCAGAAAACAGCAACAAAAAAGTATGTCCTGGAGGAAAGGGGGGTGGGGGGATGGGAAATGCCTTCTGGTGAGAGACCTGAAAGCTCATTTGGTGTAAAGAAGTCTAAAGGAGAAAAACAAACCAAAACAAAACCAGAAGCAACTGGGAACTGACTTGACTCTGTCAAAGTACTTATGAAGAAAAAAATTGTTAATTCCTAAGGAACTCCTTAATCCAGCTGAGAAGGACATAATAAGAACCAATAGCAAAAATCTGAAGGTATGAAAATTCAGATGGCACAGCAGTTCTGAGAAGCAAAATGCTTACCTGTGGAAAGAAGCTGCTAAATGTCTCTAACTCCTGTGGATCAGGGTGAGATTTCCCTGGTCAAGACACAAGGGCAGCACTAGCACAGGAGGACAGACTTAGACCAACTCAAATTCCCTGCTGGCTTTATGAATTGATGAATCCGTCTGGTTTGTAGCTATGGAACAGAAATCTCCCTAGCCTGTAACTTTCATCACTGCTCCAAGTAACACAGATCAGGAAAATCAATGCAAAAAGAAAGAGAGGAGGCAATTTGAAGGAAGTGTGGCCAGTTTGGTGCCCGCTTTCCTAATGAGGTCTCGGGTGAAGTCCGAGGGGTATGAATTGCTACCTGAGGGTGCTTCTTTTTGAAACTGCTGCATCACTCGGGTCTCTCTTCGGGGGTTTGAGTAGGGAATTCACTGTGTTTATATTGGTTTAGGTCAGTCTTTCAGTCTCCTGTAGAAGCAGTTTGTAGTGTGATGACTTTCTCAAAATAGGAAAGGAAGCCTGGCATCCGGTCTCTGGTTTATACAAGCCCAGCTCAGACCTGCAGTTTTGCAAATGGTTTAAATCAACACAACCAGGATCATTATATGGCTTGTTTGTTGTTGTTTTCTGAGAGGAAGGAAGGAAGGGTTCCTTTTCAAATCTTATGTCTAACTTAGTCTCTATACTTACCTCTCTTGTTCGATGTTGAGGTTGAAGAATGGACTTCTGAGTGCCAAAAACTGGGGGTTACTCTGGAGCTCTTTATCCATCACATAAGTTACTTTTTCCCTGCTGTTACTTTTTAAGCATTGGGTAGTTTTTCCCTTTTTCTTGCAGTAAAAACTGGTTAATACTTTCCTGTGGATACTGTGCCTTACCACAGCGTATGTTTCCTTCCACAATATTTTTCTGTTCATACAGCGAGCCTCTTTTTGCTCATGTTTTTATGACTGTATGAAAGCTTGAAAACGACAGAGAAGTTAAATAAGAGCTCTCAAAAACGTTTGGTGAATTAACTTGGGCTCTGAAGCTGTGTGTTCAAAGCACATCTCAGATCTTGGACAGGCAGACAGTAACACTTCGTTTGAATATTCCCTGTTGGATGCATCATTCAAATAAAAACACTGCCACAGCCTGGGTTGGTTTGTTTTTGGTTTTATTTTTTTTATCCACCAGAGGAGTTCTCTCTTTCTAAAGATCTCCTTCTTCTCTATAGAAAGATAGATTCTTTTCTACTGCAATCTTAGAGACAGATTAAGTTAGGGGGTTTCTCTGCATTGTAGGGGAATTTCTCCTTAAGCCACAGAGTAATGCAGTGTTTTTCAGTGGCCCCAGCTTTGCTTTGCTTTGCTTTTCTTGCCCACTTAATTATCAGAACTCATTAGCAAAGCTTAGCATATCCAGATTGATCTCACTCAAGTTATTTCTGTCTAGTTCCGTTAGTGCAAAGCAGAGCTCTGCTGTGCGCAGGGAGCACCCTGCTACCATCCTTCAGCACAATCCTCCCACCTACCCCCGCCCAATTCTGCTTTTTTGTTCCATATAAAGAACCCCACAAGCCGATTTCAAGACCCCCTCAGGCCATTTGGCAGAAAGGGGCAGAGATTTTCACAATGTGGTCAGATAATATCATCCCATGATTTAAACCAGCTATGATTTATAACTACCATGCTGGAGTTCTAATACCCAAAGCTTCCTCGTAAGCTATATTGTCACTAAAACATCTTGCATACCTTTTGTACACCTACAGTGCTTCTAGGTTGAGCTGGTTTTATGGCTTCTTCTGCAGTGAAAGTACAGAGAGAAGCATTTCCAGAGGTTGATTTCCCCCAGCTATCTATTTAGGATAGGATAAATCATGCTCCAGATAACTGTCTCCTCCTGCTCACAATAGGCCATAAACTTTGACTACGTCCTTGGTGAGTTCAGGGTTAAGTGAGAATCCATCCAGTTCTTCTCCGATCGACAGTTTATTGGGAAGCTTATCAAAGGTACCACTGGTTATGAAACAAATAGCTTTATAAACAGGGATAGTTCAGAGTTTTTCAAGAGCATCCTTTGTAGTGATGCTCTCTGGCATTTGCAGATGTTTTGCCAAAAATGTTTACAGGAGAAAACACCTTTGTAGGTTAGATACATCTAGACCTGGGTAAGTGGTACCTGATATTGGGATCCTGCAGGGATCAGTTTTAGGATTGGAGTTCTTGTTCTCTGCAGTTCAGTTCCCAGTAGTTATTCCTCTCCAGAGAAAGTCAAGAGTTTTGTTAGCGTGAGGCTGGCCGCAGAAATCTAGCCAAATTTAGCTCTGAGATAATGTGTGTTTTGCTGGTGGAGGAGACAGTGAGAGGATGACTTTGAACTAGAGGGGGAAAAACAAAAAAAAAATTAAAAGTGGAGGGACAATTTAAATTCTTTAACCTCTGCTTGTATTAGCTACTTCTTGGCTTCTAGTGTATGAAAGCTTCTTGGCATGTGCCCTGCCTGGGGTCGAGTAGGACGTGGGAGAGGTTGTGCTTGGATGTCTGGAGTACTACCACTTGGGGGGGAAAATGTGTAGCATTCCAACAGATATAATTAATGACAAGTGTTGTTGTCTTTCTCCTGTGCCATCCACCCACTGGCTGCCTGGTGCTGACCCCTTGCTGTCCTGCTGACCTCTCCAAAGTTTATTTTAAAAAGGCATCCTTGCTTTCCCAAACTTTTCAGCTAGGCTTCCCTTGGGCTTCTTGTTCAGTGCATGCCCAAGTTTATGCCTGTATCCACTGCTTGGTGGTCAGACAAGTGTTTCCATTAGAGGGATGATTAATGGAACCTTCCTTGGGAATGGGAAAGGGAGAAGTGGGTAGTACAAGTCAAGAAACATCTTAAACCTGAACAAAGGAACTTTGTTTCTTTGTTTCAAAAATAACTTATTTTTCAAGCATGCTGTAAATTGCCTTTGCTCATTTGGGTCTTGCCCACATCAGCAAAATGCTACGGTTCTTTCTGCAGTGGTGGGCTCCAGAGAAGGTTTGTGCTCTTCCACCCACTTTGTAGTAAGTGACCGCATCAAACAATTCCACCAGCTGAATGGGCTTCTGTGTTGGCAGATTTAGTAGATAAAGGGCTCAGTGCTGAGTGCTGCAGGTGCATGGAGCTTTTGCAAAGTAATAAAACAACGTACAGGACTGAAGAGCATACAGGAATCCAAACTGGCTTCCATGAGAGCGCAGCTGTTGTGTTGTTCCTGCCTGGTAGCATTCTCCAAAGAGAAAACTGCATGACTAAGTCCTTTATTTGCATGATGAAGATCACAGACCAGTTTCTGTCTGATCTCAAGCCTCGCTTTACACTTTGCTTACCCTTTTTTTGTTACAGGATGTTAGAGGGATAAACCTGTTTCTTCCATTTCCATTAGACCCTGTGCTTTGGATGCCCAGGGCTAATATCAACTCTGTTAGCCACGCCGACCCGCAGACTGAATCAGCTCAACAGTGAAATGGTTGTGATGATCAGTTTTTCACTGCTGAGGTGAAAGACATGAATGACTGACAGAAAGGAGGCTAGGAATCCTGTGCTGCTGCTGCTTCTCTGGGAAAGCAGAGGGCTGGAGTTTCTAACTCTTATCAGGTAGAATTTTCCACAGTGCTTTATGAGGAAGAAGCCTTGGGTTTTTTTTTTTTAACTCCCCCCCCCCGAGAAATCGGGGCTTTTGTTGCTTGCTCTTTTTAGTGTAGCAGCATATTAAGACCTTTGTCAGGACAGCAATAGACAATGTTATCTTTCCTCAAGCCAAACAGCTCCTCTGCCTGCCAAACTTTGCTGTGCATCAAAAACAATCAACTCTGACTACTTGGTAAGCTGTTGTTTATCATGTGCACATTGTATTCTTTATAGACTCAATTTTTCAAGGATCCTGTTGCCAAATCAGAAAACCTTGGTAGTTAGACCGTGGTGCAATGGGGAGACTGAGGCGTGGGGCTGGAGCTGCTCTTTTCCACTCGTCTAACCAGCTCTGAAACTCTGTTGCCATCTGTGTGGCAACAAAAGAAATCATTCCACGTATTATCCGTTGAACCAGTCATGCACATGCTCCTGCCCTCCTCTTCCATGGCCAAACCCCAGCGGGCACGATGTGCTTGTGAAAGGCGGGTGCTGGCTGGGAAGGTCTGCCCATCCCCTGCATAGCAAAGGCATTCTGCCATTTGGGTCACTGCAGCTGTTATAAGGAGGAGTTTGGGGTTGGTTTGGGGTTTTGTTTGTTTTTTTTTTTTTAGAAATTATTAGCAAATTAAGCATGTTGTTTATTAAAATATGTAGTGGACATTTGTGGACTTAAAACTGCCATACCAAAAAGATCAGCGTACGATTCTGACAGTGTACTGGAAACTCCTTCCTGCCTTTACCCCAGTAAAAGGAATTGCATTTTGATTGAACACGCATCTTAAAATGTACTTTTTTACTTTTCTGGTTTACCTTTAGAGTTCTTAGTAATTTATATTCAATTATAAACGCTATAAATTAAAATTGCATCTTGAAAATGCATCAAAATATTGGGGAAACTTTGACTTTAGCTCTTCATATATGACCAACTTTGATGAAATCACTGCAGTAGTTAAAACACAGGAGGTTCTATTGATCATAAAGAGCAAAGAGCAGCTTTTCTTTTTTTTTTTCCTTCCTTATGTTTCCTGAAAAGCACTGCTCATGTACAAACGTGTTGTTAACTCAACGTGCAACTGCTGGTAACGCTGATGCCGGTAGCACAGCTTTTAGCCAGGCATGATACTGTAAATACCACCTAGAAAAGATCAAATGCTATCAGTAGAGCAATGTAAGAAGCACGTATGACCGTATGAGGGAATAAACTTTATGTAAAGCCTGCAGAAGATACTTTCTTAATAGTCACAATTAAATCTTTTTTTTCTTTTTTTTCTCCTCCATCTTCTTAATAAAGTTTTCTTTCAGAGTCTGTCAAGTGTAATAATGATTAGGGGCTTTTTTTTTCCTCCAAGATTGCTGAGGTTTTTACAGCTACCATTCTTCCTTTATCTATCTGTAGAGATTTATTTATTTTATTTTTTTTACTGCATTTGAAGGATTGAGTTCATTTACTGTTGTGTTCATTGTTGCACCCTTACTGGAGAAGACTAACAAGCTTTCTCACTTCGTTACGCTCATTTTGTTTTCTTTTATATGATTAATACTCATTTTTGATACCAAGTTACAGTTTGGTCAGTTGTGGCTTAAAGACAAGAAGGAGACTGATGTTGGGGGAAATATGCATTATTAATCAATTTGCAGGAGTAACTGATTTTAATGGAATTTCTTTACTAAATACATGTTTGAATGATCAGATTCCTTTAGAGCATAGCTAGAAAGAAACAAATGCCACTGCTTTTCACAGCATTTGTGACAGGGAATGTGCTTGTGTCATTAACTTCTTAGTTAAGTGAAGCATTTTTCAGCCTCGTAGGATCTTAAATTGTGTAGAAACAGGCTGAAAAATGCACAGATCACAGACCTCACCTCAGGGCAAGTGTGTTAGCCCACTGCTTTAGCATCCTTAGCACTGTGTGTCTTACAGAAGAAGTACCCAGAGGTTTACACTTTCAGGGTGACATCTATAGAGAACTGGCCATACCCTTTCACACCTCTTCTAGACAGGCAAATGTGGTATTTTTTCAGGTCTAGAATAATTTGCATCTGGCTGCCAGGCAAGGAGGAAAAACTACAGCTCAGAGGTAGAAAGAGGATACAGAAACGCTGTATTTTCCTGAAGGAAACGAAAGGTTTTCAGCATTTGATCTTTTCTTTTGGTGTACATCTCCCCTTTCCCTAGGAGAGAGAGAGAGATGCAGTTTGGCATGTATATTTCTAAAAATGAGGGTTAATATTCCTACGTAACAATTAATGAGGACAAAATGATTTTCACAGAGGAGCAGGTTGAAATGCAATAGATGCTGGGATGCAGTCAGAAGCCTGCTGTTGGTCCCAGGCTCAGATTTGTTTATCTGGATGTGTGCTGCAGTTTAGTAGAGACATACAAGAGACTTATTATCCTCAGTGTGGGGATTATTTTCTCTTCTTTCTCTAAGTTTTTAAAAGAAGTATTCCTCATTTATGGGGAAAAATGACTAGATAAACACAAAAGTATTCCTTACTGATGGCTGTTGCTGGGACTTGCTTTATTTTTTTGTTAGAACCATTGCAGTGCTATCATTTGCAGACTGACATTGGTTTACATGGCAGTTTGGATGATCTTCTCCAGTTGTATAATCACAGACCAGCATGCGGAGTCTGTGGGTGGTTTTAAGTGATTTTTCTAGGTTTCTTTGTTTCAGGAGTTTGATGTCCAAACATTATATGATTTGTTTATACTGATTTCATTGTGAAGGGAGGAGGAATAAGTCTGATCTCCTCTTCTCTTTATTGTAACGTGATAGCATGCAGTTATCACAGGCATGGTTTCAATTAGGTCTCTTTTTTTTTTTTGTGCTTAAAGAATATTATTGTACAATAATGCATGACTGTGAGTGTATTTTCTCTGCTTCTGGTAGCAGCCTTAAAAAGCTAGTGTTTCCTTCATGCTATGGTCGTATTGTTTATGTGGCAGCTAAAAGTATTAAATTCTTACAGCTAACTGAGGCTGGGTGTAATGCTCTAGTCTCTACTGCCATTTAAGTTACATATTTCTGCCTTTATTGGGAGTATGTTGATTTTACGTAACTTAATTTTACTCTATCATGGCAGAATAAAACTGCTTGTAGCCTGATCCTGGAAACCCTCTTGGAGGGTTTGCTTGTAGGAATCATTTGCATAAAGAGAGCCTGAGTAGTGAAGGATGATGATTATGCTCGGATGATTGTTACAGAGCTGTATATTAATTAACATGCCTCATATGGGGGGGAAGTTGGCTAGAACAGCATCCTGATGGCTTTTCTTCTCAGCTGTGGTTGGAGCAGTTGCTGGTGGTTTCTCTGCTGTACATGGACTCACTCAGGCAATGTAAACTTGGACGCTGCTCCTTCCACAGCCTTAAGGTCTTCACAGTGTTATGTCACAGGAGGCTGCTTAAATGCAAGTACAGCTATTTATCTACCTTCCCCCAGGTAATCAGGGCCACTGCTTACCAAAAACTTAAAATACTTCAGGACTGCCCAGAGAAAGGGTGAATGTCCCTGCATCCTGCTGATTAAAGAAGCCACTGAAATGCCAAAATGCTGGATTGCAGTTCCTGCTTTCATCCCTTCTGCGCTTTGTGTTAAATTAGATAAAGAACAGAAAGTATCTAGGGACCATGGGATGATCCTCAGGATAGCTCAGTAACTGCTGTCATCGTGAGCCTGTGGAGTTGTCTTTCTGAATGTTGAGTTATTTTTTTTTCTGCAGTGGTTGAATATTCCTTATCACTGATCCTGGAGGTTAGATTATCACACAGGAGGTGGGATGTCTGGTCTGTTGACCTAAGAAATCTCAAATCTGTATCTCTGGTACTCTGGACAAGTATTGTCACATCCATGCTGTTGACAAAAAAGGGGAGTCTTGCCTCCCTGCTTCTCCAGTGGTCATCTTTTCAGTGAAAGCTCCTCAGGCCTGTTGAAGAGCTGGAAGACCCAGCTGTTTTGAGGAGAGGATTGTGCATCTGCAGACACCAGCTGACCAAGCTGCCAGCTCCTCTGTGTGTGGTGGCTCTGGCTTTGCAGCTGAACTCCAGAGAGGAGCAGCAGTTTGCTTCTGGGCTTGGAGTCTCTCATTGCCTGCAGGTAGCTCCATACTCAGTGTGTAGCTTTCTTGGGTCATTCTTCAGAGAGACTCATCTGTCCTTTCAACACTGAATTAAAAAACCCCTAGTACTTAACTTTAGACCTTTGATTTTATTCCATTATGTGCCATTTAACAATTTGCTCTTACAGCACCTGCTTTGTAAGCACCTGAATTCTTTATTGATTCTAACCCTGACAGGTTATTTTGTAACTAGCAATATTTTGAATAAGCTCTTTCTGACAGCTGTGGTTAATGGATTATAATAATAGATGCTAGGATGAAATGATAAAATAGCCGTTAGCAGATCTTCCAGACTAAAAGCCAGTTGTTCAGCAAAGTTGTTGGACATTTATCTCTATTTTTGACCGTGACTGTAAAGGGAGGAAAAGCAGGTCCATAGTTGCAGGGCTCAGTTAATCAGTCAAGGATTGCCTGCATTGCTGAGCTGCCAGTTGGAGAGGGCCCTGAATTTAATAAGGCAGAATTCTTGAAGGAATCCTGTTCCTGTTTGTTAATGTCTCTCTCAAAGCACTTTTTGAGCTACGTAGTAGCCAATGTGAACCATTCTTACCAGAGAAGCATGTAGGATGGCATTCATGGAGATGCCTGAAAGCACCCACATTATTAGTACCTTTTTTTTATTTTAAATCTTTCTACCTGTGTTGCAGTATCAGCCAGAAGTAGGGGATAATGACCTTAGAGCAAATCCAGGTGCACACAGCCAGTTCCTGCTTAAATCAACATAGAAACAGCAGTAGAAGCTGAAAATAAGGATAGATTTGGCCTTGCCATTAAAAAAGGCAGCAGCAAGCAGTAGGAAATTTAAAATAAACCAATAAAAATGGCACCTGCCACTTGACAAAATGAATAGGAACGTAGCTGATACTGATTGTAAGTGAAGACTAATTCTTCACCTCAACGTGTGTTGGCTAAAGAAATGGTTGAGTTTGTATCTAAAATAGCAGCAAGGGACTTGGCAGGGGAAAAAAAAAAAGTGTATTATGAGAGTTTTCTGTGATGCTGTCATTTAACTTGATCACTGGAGTGATGAGTCACTGAAGAAAGATTAGGGTTTATTTCACCTTTAGGAAATACCCAAGTACCCTCGCAGGTTTTGGAGGTAAAAGGAGAACCAATGAAGTCATCATACTACTCCTGTACTAACCAAATATAACCAAAAATGCAGGTTAAAACACTTTACTTAAGTATATGTATATAAAAAATACCTGAATATAAACTTGAAGAGGGATACAGGGGCCAGAAATAGTATAGCTTTGTTTTGTGCAAGAAGACTAGGGTGTTTTCTTTCCTTCTTGCTGTACAATAAAAGCAAACTGTGGGACACTTGAAAGATATTTTTGTATCCAAGCGTAAGGCTCAACCTCCTCTCTCATATACCAAGGGGCTAGACAAAGTACAGCTTGCATTTTACCCAGCAGATTCAGCAGCATCTTCCAGGTTTTCCAGATATTAAGTTGGAATTTATACATCTAATGTAAAAATCTGTGAAAGAAGTCCTCTCTTAAAAAAATTGCCCTGCCCAGCTACTGCCTTCTGTCAGAATATGTGGCACTTGCTGTACACTAGCTGTCCCCAAAACGTGGTTTTATTCTGCAGTTCACCTCTAATTTCAAACACTGCAAATTGGGATTGCTGGATGCTACAGGCTAGTAAGGAATGTGTAGTAGCTTAACAGCAGGAGCAACAGACCCAGGTTAAAAATTCAGTGACCAGGAACAAATGTGCCCTTTATTTCAGCTCCCAGCTAAAATCCTAGCTGCAGTTTATTTGCTTTAAACTTATCTCATTTAGGAGAAAAATCGAAGCTTAACATTTCTTCTTAAGCACAGCCACTTCAAATGGGACTTTATACAGCTCTATAAATTAAGCTAGCCCAGAAGTTATTCTTTGTTTAAAAGACTTGGGAATTATTTGATGGTTAACTATTAAACTGTATCTAAAATACCTGGAATTTCCTCTGAAGAAATGTATGCCTCTGCTGAAAATGACATCATCAGATTTCCCCCACCAGTGATGGAAATGTATCGCTCGGTGCTCTCTGAGCCAGGAGCTAAGTCTGTGTCTGAAAAATACCGAGTTAAAGTGGTTCTCCAAGGTCACACAGCAGGTTAGTGGCAGACTTGCTGTCTTTTGAATGAAACAGACTTTTTAATCCCACAAAACACATCAAGAGTTCACGTATTTTCATTTACTTTGAAATGAACTTGATCCCCACCCCAGAAGAACCAACAAGTATATGAATGGGCCACACCAAGCAGAGTCTTTAACCTGGTGGTGATGTATGGCATTTGACTGGGATATTTTGACTGGAGAGTCTATCCTGGACCTAGAAAGGCTTTTCTCAAAACTGATATATTCTCATAAAAAGGTTTGTTTCTTGGTTTAGTGTTCTCTTGTGGAAGAATTTTGACCATCCCTCCTAAGTTCCTATCCAGCTGGTCACCTGTATCCCCCAGCAAATATGTACAAGTCCCCTCTTTGAGGAGCAGCAAGATCTGCAGCATCTTTTGATACACTTTTCTTCTCAAATTTTGAGTCTTGACATAAAAAGGCTGGAATGAATGATATGGTGTTGTGCATACCCAACTGAAGGCAGGGAGCCAACAAAATGCTGTTGTAATTACAAGTGAACATTCTTGTATCATAAAACTGCAAAGAGAAAGCTATAAATCAGAGCTGGCCTGATGGTCCCTGGCAGCAAAGCACAGGATATTTGAGCTCATTCCCTGAGCTAATCAAGAGTGGGATCCTCGCAGAGGCAGTGGCTCATTCCAAGGGAAGGGCATTCCTTCTGCCTCCTGAGTGGTGGTCATGAAGCACCAGCCTTCAGTCCTGCAGGACTGATAGTCTGAAAAGTGCTGGCCATTGTGGAAAATAAAGCAAGTTGAGAACCAGAGGAATTTTATCTTCAAGAGCTCTTGTGCCTGTGTTTAGGAGCCTATCCCCTTTCGGTGTGAAGCCTCTGCTATTTTCCAGCCCTTCTATCTGATCACTTATTGTACTTGAGTAGGTGAGATTGTCCTTTAATTCAGGTCTCTAGTTTCACGCTTGCATATGCTTACTCATAACAGCAAACTATGTTAAAAACTTCTTCTGGGCATTAGAAAAATGCAATGAAATTAAGTAGGATTAATGCCTCTACTGAAGTTCCTGTCACTAATGAACACGGACTCAGACAGTCTTCAGGTAGAAATAGATTTTTCTTCTATCCTGGAACATTTTTTCCTTAAAATTTCCTTAAAAATTGTTGAATTTCAAAAATAACTAAGTAGCAGGAGGGTAGGAAAGTATTAAAGCTGTTAGGATTGGGCAGTTTTCTTTAATATAAGCTGTATGTGGGGGTTATTTCCTGCCCATCTGAAAGATGTGGCTTGAGCTGCGCCCACATTTACAGCTCGTGAGGGGCAAAATAAGACAAATGCTGTTAAAATTTAAAAATTAATTAAAAATAATAATAATCCTGTGTACGAGTGATTACAGCAAAACAAACCCCAGATTGATAGCTGCACCAACTGTCCTTGCCCAGCAGTGGTGATCAGCTTCCAGGATTGCCCAGTTTCCCATCAGATTGGTGAGAATTTATAATTAATAGCATATCTGGGGAGCCTGCTGTAATGAAATCACAATTTCCTCTGCTAACCTGATTATGGAGGAGGTAAAGGAGAGAGGGCAGCAGTTTGGAGTCTTGCTTTGCAGAGTGCATTATCTCCCTGTCGATAGCAGTACGAGACCAAGACAGGCAGCATTTTCTGGAATCTGGTTTAAGCTGCAATCCCAAAAGGTGAAAGCCCTTTCTTGAACAGATGTGACCCACTTCAACTCTGATAAACTTCCCGAGAAGTTGAGGGAAATCTGTACCACACAGGATGTGCTCAGCACATTGGGGGAGTGAGTTAGTAATGTCCCTGATAATTGTGGATACCTCATTGTAGGAGTCAGGTTTTATTTAATTTTTTTTAATAGAAGTATACACATCTGTCTTTATACCCAGCAGCTTTTCTGGCCCACAAGAAGTCCTCTGTGAGTTTCCCCAACTGAGCTCAGTGGGATCTCTGTCAGCTGCAAGATTTATGTCATCTTTTTCAGTCCTGAGAACTGTTCCTTAAGCTTTTCACATCTGGATTTAATTGGAAAGACATTAAAAGTGTGCTAGAAAAGCATATTTTAGAGAAGATCTTTATAGACACTTCCATTAAAGGAGCTGATGGTTGTAGGTTAAAATGGGATGAGGACAAGCCATCAACAGTTAGTAAGGACAAAATTACATTACAAACCACTTCGGATGAGAAGTTCAGCCTGTAGCTCTTGGATCTGACTCTGATCTCACTTAAATCAACTTCAATTAGGAGAAAAATACCAGTTAATGCAGTGTAAAAATACTCTCAGATCAGAATCAAAAACTTGTGCCTTTTGGAAGCACTCACATTTCTAACGACATGCCATCTATGCTAAATATAATGCTTTTTAGCTGTCAGTCTAGATTTGGCACTTCTGGATGTACACGCATGCCTGCGAGATGAGACTTGGAGAATGAAGAGGAGGATTGGTCGTTAGGGCTCTGAGGGGTGGAAGCATCCTTCCCCAGATGCTGATGTGTGGGCCACAGGAGGAGAGTTACACAGAAGCAGAGGTACCATGCAATTTAGCACACGGGCTTTGTTACAGATGTTGTCATGCAAGGATCTGCAGCCCTAACTCCCCCCGTTGTTCAACTCTCCCTCCTGTTAACTCAAGCACATGTACAACATGCTGCTTAAAGAAGCCATGGGCAGTCCTTTGTAATCTGTTGCTTCTGTCCTCAAACTGAAGTTTCTAGTCGTGTTCAGACTGATGTGCACTTAAAACCTAAAAGGTAATGGTTTTGGTATGAAAGAACAAACATTCTTTCATTACAAAACTGCTAAAACCAAGGAATCTGATAGTTAGGAAATTGCTCCCATGTCTAAAGCAAAACGTACGGTCTTTAGAAAGAGAAACAGGTCAAGTTTGGAAGAAAGTTTGGGGTTTTTCTTGAAAAACACTGGGGGGTGGGGGGGGGGGAAGATCCCTCCTTAGAATATTCCAGGAAAACAAATTTGTTAGAGGCTCTCACCTGTCCTCTTCTAAAAGGGAGTCTCTTTCTCTGCTGTGTTCAGCATTAATGTGAAGATTATAGCTTCTGGGCAATAGTGACAGTAAGGAGGCATTCCACTTAAACTGGTGGCTGCAGCCTAGACTGTTCTTTTATTTTCTATCATTACATACCTTTCTTTTTTTCTTTTTTTTTTCTTTTTTTTTTTTCTTTTTCCCCAGAATCTCTCTCTGTTTATCTTGAGCTATGGTAAATCATGGGGAAACCATAAAACTGATTCTTTCTTTTATTGCCTGACCTTGAGGCAGCCCTTTGTGCTCATGCACCCTCTCTTTAGTTTCCTTCACTTTAAAAACAGGAATAATAAAGCCACTTCTGGTCCTTCGTGCCATTTTTGCCTCATGAAGATGAGGATATTTGCAAGGAGAGGTAAAAAGTATTTAAACACTAGTGAGGGTGTTTTACAAATTCAGTTCAGTAAGCAGAAGAGGAACCACATGGAAATAAACATTGAGTAATAATTAATAGTTTGAAGCTGGTGTTTTTTCTTTTTGGTATACTAATTTTGGCATGGATCCTTGAGAATTCATTAAACTATTTTGATCTCCAGCTTTTTGACCACTCTGCGTGAGCAATTGCCTAAGAAACCCCCTTAAATAACCAAACAATTGCTTGTATCTTATTTAAATACAGCTCAGTTTAGAGCTCATTCATGTTGTTAAAAGAGTTCTGGCTACATCTATGCTACTAATATGGGTCAGGGCCCATTCCCTGGTGGGGAACGACAGGCTCTTTGCCTCACTGATGTACTCCTAGCAATGTAGCGAGGGCTATGGTAGTGATGTTAAAAGCAGAATGGAACTGTGGGGGCTGGACAGATAACGAGGATTGTCTGTCTGTTGCAGCCTATTTTAGAAGTCACTGTGAACTTTGACACAGCCAAGAACCTTAAAACACTTATTTAAAATCCAGAGGTCAAAATCCCCTGCAATACAGAGAGGGTTCATGACAGTGGAGTTGCAAATCTATGCAGTGGTGTGGAGAAATGCCTATAAATAAATAATTAAATGCACCAAATTGTTCTGAGAACACAGCTGACAAGGATATTTTCCAGCCATCAGTGATGAAAGAGACAGTGATTCATGGCCTTTCTTCCCTGCTGGTGCAGGATTTTGCCTGAGGATATACATTCTGCTGTTTTCAGTTTTAGGTTTAAAGCCATGGTTCTTAAAATCTCCTGTATATATATTTTTTTGGGTGTATGTGCTCAGTCGCATGGTTAAAACATCTACCTACTCGTACAGTAATTGGCCATCTAAATGCTTTCATTTGGAAGTTTCTAATTATTGAAAGTTAGTGTTTAAATAGCTTTTGTCTGAGAAAACAGAATTAGATGTAAGATTCATTTGAGATCAGTTGCTGTCTGGTGAAATTCTGCTGTATATACATTGTGAAAATGCTTAGAATTTTAATTTAAAAATCATTTTCTTCATGTTTATAAGGGAGCTGTGATGATGTGTGATTCTTTCTGTCTTTGTTCTTTTCCTTGTAACAAAAGTAGGGAAAAAAAAAACAAAAGGGGAAGTTTCAAATTTAGAAATAAATTTGCTTGAGGAGAACTTGCAGATTTCTAGACCAGAAGAATATAGACTGAAATGGTACTGAAATTATCTGAGGCTTCATAAGGATTTATTTTAACTGCTGATACCGAGGCTGAACTTTCCCACCTCGCTTCACCATTAGAGGCTGTAGACACATGCAGTAGATACTGGCATTGAGCCTGAAAGCTCTTTTGAGTTGCAGTACCACCAACTTACCAGTCTCCATTTGCCATGGAGGCAAAAGTTAGCGGTTTGGTAGCACTTGAAAATGTTGCACCTTGCATTTGAGAATATGTGAAGAGGGAGGAGATGGAGAAGATACGGAATTAAGAACAGTCCCACACAGTCTGAACCCCATAAAGATCTTTTAGCAATCCTTTCCTCTCCTATTCCCACCAAGAAGTAAGAATGCCACCTAAACCTGACAGCCAGACCATGACAGCCTCTTCAGGCTGGATTAAGCACTTACATTAGTGTTAAATTTGTTAAGCTTGGCTTCCGGTGTTATTTATTGACTACTCTTCATGCAGAAATATTTCTTGCAAATATTTTTAAAGTTAGGTGCTTTTCAGCATGATTTTCTCTCTGTGTGACTAGAAAATCTTGTATCGAGCAATAGAACTGTCTCACCCTCGCTGATTGTGCAGCTCTCTCTTGGGCTTTGAGAAAATACCATTCATTGCTCTTGGAATTATTGCATAGTCCCAAGAATGGCAGTTGGATTTCTAGTGTGGTGGTTCACGTGTGAAAATAAGCCATGCCTAATTGACTCTCCCTCCTGTTAACTCAAGCAGTCCTTTTACTTAAACAGATTGTTGAAGAGGAAAACCCATGGAAGTTAAATTCTGTGTTGAGTAGTGTCTTTCAATCCATCCACTCCTTGGAATATTGAGAGGCATGGAAGAATAAGTACACGCACCTGATAAAGCTAGGTGGGAGTAGGTGACACGCATGCTGTCGTTGATAGGAGCTCTGCTTAGTATATTGGAAAAACTGTTCAAGAACAATTAATCTTTACTTTAGATTACCCCCAGAAAGCTGGCAAGATCAGGCTGTGTGTGGCTTGTGTGTCACTTAAATTCTGGCTGCATGAGTTGCCTGGGGGTGGCATGAAATGTTATGTGGGACTTGTTGTAAGATGAGTCATCGTTCTTTGAAGGCCATGGGCTCTTATCCTCCAAGCTCCTTCTCTTGGCAGGTGCAATCAGTAGCCTTGACTGTGGTGCCTATCAGGTGGTTATGCCTTGGTGCAGAGATGAATCAGTTTGGAAAATCTTTCCACGTAAACATGAGTTAATCAGATTACAACCCTGTGTTTTTTCACGCGTAGCATCAGCTCTGTGCGGAAAGGGCTTAAAGTCGTTTGATTAAAGTTTACATTGCGCTGTGTGAAAAGCCTTTCTGAATTTAAACAGATGTTAACATTGCCTCACGTGAAATCTAATCAGCTGGGGAGAACAGCACACTGGGAGGGACGTGGTGAAAACCCCTAGCAGAAGTTATGGCTTGCGATATAGTAAAGTCATTTACAACAGAAGCTGCGGGGAGATGAGATTTATTTGCAGTACCCATCACCTCATTTTTGTTTAGCTTGTAAGTAGCCAACCTGGTAAATCCAAGAGAACTAAATGGGTGTGTTAAGGAGTCACATTTTAGCTACTTGGTACGTGCCTAAGTCTACACAAGCAAATGTATCTTCCCTCTGTGCATTTCTGCATGCATGCAGGTTTGCGTGTGGACAAGTTAAAGCCAAGCGGAAGCTTGGTCAGAACTCTCTTCATCGCGAGAATGCAAAACCAATCACCAAAAGTAACAATTTTGTAGGTGTACAAGTTGAAATAGTTGCTCAGCTTTGGGACACTTAAGTCCTCAAACTCATCTCTACAGCTGTGATATTGTCAGGGCTCTTTCAGTAGCCTTTAAATGTGAAATTGAAATGGCCATATTAAAAAGTCATCGAGTGCATCTCGTTACCGATGCCGACAGCGTTGCTGCAAAGTTATGGCAGGGATGATACTGTCTTTTGAGGTCTCACTTGTCAGGGCGAGGGGAAGAACCCATTTTTTCTCTAGGCTTAGAAAACAAATGGCCGTTGATTCTTTGTAACTAAGCTTGCTACCAGGTTTGTTCATGCATTTTCTCTGCTGTTGTCTAGGCTCCTGGCTTGCAAGTGAAATCAAGGACCAGAGTTATGTCTGTCTGTCTTTTTAACCTGGCACGCAAACATTTTCTCAAGCCTGAGCTCAGGCACAGCCCATGACTTGTTCATCTATATGGTATGTGGCTACAGGCTGTATGACCACAGTGATTCATTTGATTCTGCAAACTCAGTCTTGAACTAAGACCCAGCTACCAAAGACCATAACATTTTGTCCTTCATAACCTACTCTGGACCCTGACTTGGTTTAGTTTTGCAGCTTAACTGTTTCTGCCCATATCTTTGTGTCTTCCGAAAAACACTGATTAAAGCCAAGCTGATTATCTTGTTGGGCTTTTTTATGTACTTAGAAAACTGATGTTAGGAGTTTACTAGTTTTGCTAGTAAACAGTATCAAGCAGCGTGTTTATTAGGATTGTCTCGGACCTCCTTGGTAAAGTCAATTGGAAGGGCCTCAGAGAACAACATTTTACAATGTTCAGCTTCACGGAATAATCTGAAATGTAATCTAGATTTAAGAGGAAAATCACAAACCACATACTGTGCTAAAACAAACGTGAAAATTTTATTGTGAGGATGTGGTCTTAAATGCACACGGGCTAGCGTAGTGCCTGCTGTTCTTGTTAGAAGAATGATCTAATGTTACTAGATGGTCATTATAAGACGCTTACTCCCTAGAGCGAGAAACAGGAAGAATATTCACAAGTTTCAATGCTATTTACTAATTGCCAATTGACTTGAGGAAAGCTGAAAAAAATGACTGGAAACATCCATCCCCATCCTGATACACACACATACTAATAATGGAAATGGCAGCCAAGACAAACAGCTCGCAGCGCGGCGCATCCTGTTGGCATCGTATTTTTGGCACTGTTGTAGCTACACAGAAAACAAGCGATACAAGAAATGTGTAAGGACATCTGTTCCGTAACCTATGGGGCTTCACTCCCAAAACAGTTGTAAAATCTTCTGGGGGAGAGAAAAATTTCTCTGTATCTGTGCAGATGCTCTATTGTAAGAAAAATATCAATGGAAGGAAGTGTTGAGCCTTTAAAAGAGGAAATTGTTCACCAGATTCACTGTCAAATGTTCCATTCTTTTCTTTCCTTTTCATTTAGCCTAAGTTATCTGCTATTCACGAGTTATATTTAAGCCAAGTGGTGGAAATCTGTTGGGACTAACAGAATGGAATCGTGGATTAAGTTAGCTCAGTGTCTGCTTGTAACTCTTCTTCGCTGCAGATTATTTGGGCTCCGTGTCACTCTGCTGGCTATTCAGGTCACAGCCTCTCAGCTACCAGCTTCCTTCCTGAATCCAGCATCTTCGTGTCTGTCTAGGGACACGACAGGGAGAGGAGAAACTTTGAGGGCATCTATTAAGGTCTAAAGAGCTGTTTACTTACCGGCTTCTCTCAGCTTTGCTGATTCTTGGCTACGGGAGAATGAAAAGGGGACATTTTTAAGCCACTGCAAGGCTTTCTCTGCTATTCTACTGACCTTCAGTCACATCTCATGAAGGGAAATTTCAAAAAGGAAAGAAACTTCCCCCAAAATTTGGATGTGGTTGCAAACATTGGGATATAAGTAATTAGGCTCCTCCCACGGGTGTCTTACGGAGAGAAAGACGCAGTTCCCTGAAAAAGAAATCATATCTCATATAAACGTGAAGCACGTTGGAAAATGGAAGATTAAGTGGGACTGTGAGGTATAGGAGGTTGGGGGGACTTGGGTCGGGAAAACTTAAGCGCTGGGAGCAGCTGGGGTACCTGTGTGGGAGAGCTTTTAGGAGCCAGGAAAAGTAGGGACCTGGGTAGGGGGGAGTCTTGTGAAGCAGTAAAGGGGATCGCCTCTGCTGTAAAAGAAATCAGAGCTCTGGGGTAGATAGTAGGGAGGGGGAGACCAGGGGTGTTGGAGTGGCTTGGGAAAGATGTGGGACTGAGGCAGATGATGGGGGGAGTGGGGACTCGGTAGGGAGAAGCATGAGCAGCAAAGGTGAGAAGCCTAGCAACGAGGGACGGTGTAAAGGGCTGGCTCTTCGACAGTGGTCACACAAAACCCCTGACACCTCTACTTGGAAGACCCAGGATACAGGTACAGAATTGCTTTCCTGCTGCTTCTGCCCTCTGCAAGTTGGTTTCAGAAATACGATGGATCTGGGATCTTCTCTTTTATATCCCATTTCAGTTTGGGAAGGGCATGGCTTGAAGAAGGGCGAGATGGAGAAATGAGACTGCACCATGTTACAGGCGTTAGGATTTGGATGTGTTGGTATTAAACACGCTTCTCAAACACCCTGAGTCATACCTTCATTTTATACGTTTCCTCTCATTGTCCCATATTTACTTCCTTGACAGCCATATAGTAATAACGTGTGTTTACAGGCAGAGCTCACTGTTTTATACTGTAATACTTCTTCCCTTGCTGCTAGAAGAGATGCCCTCGTGATCTGTTTCTATTGAGACAGTGGCTAATATTTCTCTAGGAAGTTCCAAAGCAGTTTTTCTGGAAAGCAACCCTGAAAGCTGCTCTGTAATTTATGTGGAATGTCTTGCAATAGCCAGTTCTGTGAGTAAAACAGTAATAAGTAACAGATGTACTCATATTCAGAGCAATTCTAGAAAGGAATTAGGAAGTTTGGGTTGGTCTAATTAATCTCTTGATGATTTGAGGATTTCAGTGACCACTAATCAAGATCAGACTGTTTTGCATATCATATGATCAACCTGTGATCTAATCTTGAACGAAACATTACTTGGCTCTAGTTGTTTCGGGTTTTTTTCTTGTGCAAAAGACTGTACAAACAAATAAGCTGAACAAATAGTTCTTCTCCAACGAGTCTGCAATTCACACATCAAACCCGGAAGCTAAGAGTGGATATAAAAAAAAAAAAAAGTAAACAAGGTGGATTCAAAAACAGATGAGGTAGCAGTTAAACTGTGTAGGAGGAGCAGATGTCTCAGCTTCCTTCGCTCCTTGCAGTGCTTTTGGATTACCATAGGTAAGGAGAATGGAGAACCTGATTGTTTTGCTAACATGCACCAGGAAAAAAAATGGGTATGAGAAGGGAGGAGATTCTTGTGTGCCAGTCCCTAACCATTGAACCGTTTGGGTCTCGTAGTTGCTTGCCCATGACCATCTAAAGCACAATAGAGAAGCAGTCTTGTGCAAGGAAGCCCAGGAGCCCAAATAGCTCCCCTTCCTCACATGATGAGTTGTGATTGCATTGTGATGAAAGGGACCCCAGAGAGAGGGGGAGAAGACAGAAATGTGCTGGGTTACTGGAACAGAGAAACGGAGAAGCGAGTAGACGAAAACCCCTGTTGCCACTGGGAGAAATGATCTGTGTTGAACAAACAGTGATTTTTTTGCTTTGCAGTCAAGATCAAGGATGAAAAGGCAGGTGGTGATTATTGTGGTGGGATGGCTCATGTGACTGGAGTGCTGCAGTCGATGGTTACCAACTTTTCATCCTTGCCTATCCCTTCTGAAGAGGCAGTGGGGTGGCCCTTGATATCAGGGAGAATTATGAACGTCTACAACTTTACGATGGTGACAATAGGGTCGAGTCTTTATGGGTGAGAATTAGGGGGAAGGGCAACAAGGCAGATATCATAGTGGGAGCCTGTTATAGACCACCCAACCAGGATGAAGAGGTGGATGAAATATTCTGTAAGCAGTTGGTTTTGTGGTCGCTACCCCTTGTCCTCGTGGGGGACTTCAACTTCCCAGATGTTTGCTGGAAATAGAATACAGCAGAGAGGAAACAGTCCCAGAGAGGTTTCTGGAGCGTGTGGAAGAGAACTTCCTGGCACAGCTGGTGAGGGAGCCTGCTGCTTGTGAACAGAGAAGGACTTGTAGCAGAAGTAATGGTTGGAGGCCATCTTGGGCACAGCAAGCACAAAATGATGGAGTTTTTGATTCTTGGGGAAGGAAGGAGGGGGATCAGCAGAACTGCCACTTTGGACTTCCTGAGGGCAGACTTTGCCCAGGTGGCCAAGAAAGCCAATAGCATCCCTGCTTGTGTCAGAAATAGTGTGGCCAGCAGGACCAGGGAACTGGTTCTGTCCCTGTACTCGGCACTGGTGAGGCCACACCTGGAATACTGGGTTTAGTTTTGGGCCCCTCACTACAAGAAGGATACTGAGGTGCTGGAGATTGTCCAGAGAAGGGCAAGGAAACTGGTGAAGGGTCTAGAGCACAAGTCTTTATGAGGAGCAGCTGAGGCAACTGGGGCTGTTTAGCCTGGAGAAAAGGAGGCTGAGAAGAGACCTTATTGCTCTAAAACCTCAAAGGAGGTTTTAGAGAGGGGGTGCTGATCTCTTCTCCCCTTTAACAAGTGATAGAACAAGAGGAAATGGCCACAAGTTGCAGCAGGGGAGGTTTAGTGTCACTGAAAGGGTTGTCAAGCACTGGAAGGGGCTGCCAAGGGAAGTGGTTGAGTCACCAGCCCTGGAGGTATTTAAAAGATACGTAAATGAGGTGCTTAGTGACATGGTTTAGTGGTCGGCTTGGCCCTACTAGATTAATGGGTGGCCTCAATGATCTTAAAGGTCTTTTCCAACCTGGATGAGTCTATGATGCTAGAACTAATTAGGAGTTGAGAATACACGTCTAAAACAGAGGGAAGAGTAAGAGTTGTCCCATGAAAAATGGAAATCTATCAAAATCTCAAGAACAACAGAAGAAATGAGGAAAGGGTGAATTCATCTAGAACAAAAAAAAAAAAAAAAAAAAAAGATGTGCACGTACATAAGATCAAGGGGAAAATGGTGCCAATGGATGGGAAGGAGGATCAAGCAGAGAGCAGGTTAGCTGTGGGTCGCAGGGGGCTCAAAACACACGGTAGAGTGGATGGGTCAGCAACAGTGATAATCTGAGATTTACCAAGACACTTTAGAAAGCGTTTGGCTTTTCATTTATTTTCTAGATTATTATTAGATCCCACCTTCACGTACCTTGTACAGCCTTATGAAGTTTTAGCAGCTGGTCATTACCATGGACAAGTCTGGGATACACTCTCTTTTCTTTAAGGCAGCCTGGCAATTTTTCTGCTGTTATTCATCTCCCCAAAATACACATTGTCGAATAATATTTAAGTTGCATAAACATACCTTTCAAGGGAAGGAGCTGGTGAGAGAATCCAGGCAAAGAATTAGTTCAGAAGCAAATCTAGTACTTCATTACAATGGCAGCTCCTGTTCTGGACAGAGTCCCTGGCTCTCCTGGAGGAATGGGAGTGGAAATGGAGACATGGACCCTCTCTGTCCCAACAATTAAGAAGAGAGCAACTTCCAATTTGCTAAGCAGCCGTTGTTACCTCGCTGTGAAGAGCAGTACCATAGAGCCTGCAGCCGGTTCCAGGGTTTGAGGTGTTACCTTAGGTGACAGTGTCTGTGAGAAGTTACCTCCCTCCCCCATTCTGAATGCATCTTAGAATCATAGAGTGTTCTAGGCTGGAAGGGACAGAGCTCTAGAGGTCATCTGGTCCAACCTCCCTAAACAAGTAGGGACATCTCTACCTAGGGCAGGTGAGGAAAAATTCCCACCATCTTAGGTGAGAATGATTAAAGAGAAAAGTCTGGTTTTCCATTCTGCTTTACATTTCCCCTTCAAGGCAGAACTGACCTCAACTGTTTTATTGTGCTGGGCGTGTTTTCAAAGTCAGTCACGTGGTGTCTGAGTGTTTCCTGATCAACCTTTGCTAAATTAATTACAAAAAATCAGTTGTCTTTTACCAAAGCAGTAAAGGGGGAAAAGGAGAAAAATAATGGAGTCCTAAAGCAGGACTCATGAAGAGGAGAGAGAAGCTGGCCAATGAAGAGTGCACTTTGCTCAGAAAGGTGTCAGCTGAAAATTGGTCATTCTTCTGTTGCTGATGCTTCATAATCATCCCATCTTGGCTCACACTGTTGAGCACACCTACTTATGTGTAAGGCATCAGTCTGCTGCACTGTCCAAGGTCCAGCCTTGGAGTGTTGGTAGTGTCCTACTGACCTTCTTCCCATTGCTCACACCCCCTGCAATCATCTACAAGAGTTTGTCTGGATGTAGGACCTCAGGAAAGCGTGAGCTCTAGGAAAGCACGTGAGGAAGCTGGAGAGACTTTACAGAGCAGAGAGGCAAGAATCTTGAAAGCATAACATGTTCTCCATGTAGGTGCTGAAGCTTGCATTAACACAAATAGAAGTCACTCGTGTACCCAGGAAGAAGACAACCTCCTGAAGCCCATGCACAAGCAGAGCTGTGAACTGTGGAGCAGTTGTGTACCCACGCTGTTTATTAGCTCTGTAGCCTAAATGGCTTCAATACATAGGAAATGATTTCAACCCAGAATATAAAAACAAACCCCACCCCCCCCTTTATTTTGTGTTAATACAGATGTGTCAGTGGGTTTTTTGACAACTCCTTTTTTCTTTAGGCAGCGTTAAGTGCCTTGAAACAGTTTTCAGAGCAAGGACTGGATCCAGTGGAAGGGGCTATGAAAGTTGAAAACGGATCACATGAAAAGTAAGTCCTGTTTATAATCCTCTGCATTTTAATGCCCGTGTGGCACGGTAGATAAGAAATGTGAATTGAGAGCTTAGTTGCCCTTTTAAACCCATACAAAACTACTTCCTTTGGAATTTGCATACGGTTTGTGACAATCTGAGACGACAAACACGATTTTGGGGTTAGCATCACTGATAATGTTTACTAATGAGCTATGAGACAGCCAGCCCTCCCGTGGAAATCCTAAAGGAAAGGATTTTCTTTTCCTTGTATGGACTCTGTGGAAGTAGCAGAATATGATGTCCAATGTGTTGCAGCACGTGATCTTGCCTGTAAATAAGGATAGCTATTGGCCAATAAGTCCTTATGTCTGCAGGATGAATTCATCTTGCCCTAGAGAATTTCAAGTTTGACTTTCTTTCGGGTCTTAAAGAAAAATAAATAACATCTTATATGGAATATTAGCTTTAAGTAGTAGACAATAGAACCAGGTTTCACACTGGATTTTCAATTATTTGAGAAAGTGGGATTATCTGCCCAGTATAGATTTTTTTTTAATGATTATTTTTTCTTTTCTTTCCAGCTGCTACTCTGTTTACATAAGAAGGTAGTCTTCTGTTACTAAATAAATTAGGAAGTAATAGAATAAAAAAAAAAAAAAAAAAAAAAGCCTAAAAGTGGCATTTGGAATTTTCAATCGATATCTTGTGGCTATTTATAATTTAATCAGAAACATTTTTCCATATGATCTCATCAGCATAGTATTTGAACCATAAATATTGTTGTTTCACTTTAAAATGTTACCTTCCAGAGTGACCTTTGAATCTCATCTGCCGTCTGGTAATAAACATATCTTAAAAGATGCGCAACCCTGGACCTTACCGCTCTTGTTAATGTATTAATCTTTCAGACAAGTCAAGCATCTGGGAGAGAAAGCAGACAATAAACAGACTAACTCAGGCACCATTGCTCAGGACTGCAAGGACTCAAAGGCTGTCGTCTAGGAGCTTCCCAGCACCCACGGCTGCCACTGCATACTTATAAACCTGTCAACACGCAATAGGGTGTATGTGTACAAGGAAATGAATGACTAATACCATTATTTGAGTCTTATGTGAAGACAACAGTATTCTAACACAAAAGATACTATACATGGTACTGTTTATCCAACTGTGGAAAAAAAAAAACAAAACACACACACACAAAAACAAAACAAAAAAGAAAAAGAAAAAAAAAAAACCAAAACAAAACAAAAAGAAAATTTAACATTTCCCTTAGAACTTGAGATCAGAGCATAACTCAATTGCCCAGAGGCAGAAGAAGTCTGATCATGTTACTGGAGGTTAAAATAACAACTAATTATCAAAAAGGGGAAACTTTAAAATTGGTTAATATTGAGGAAAACGAGTCGGCATTGGTTCAATTCTACAATTTTTTTTTTCGTAGTGTAGCTTTAAGTTCAGCTTACTGTTTTTTAAATAATGCTTGAGTATTTTAAAAAAATTAACCGATGACAGTGCTGTGATAATTGTAGTTGTTGTCTTCATATATGGTCATACAGCTTATCTTTTTATGCAGACATTATGCATTCTTCATTCTATATGAATATGTATGACTTTAAGATGCATTACTCAGAGTTGTATGCAAACAGGAGTTTAAATTATACGTATCTGCTGAACATGAACAGATGTTAGTTATAATCAATCTTGATATAATCCAGGAAAAAAAAAACAAAACAAAACAAAAACACCAAACCAACAGATATGGATTTGATTTTCCTTGCCATAATCAACTAAAGAGGTGTCTTACCTCCAAGCAACATCTTCCCCTTCAATTCTGCTCTCTGTTGTGTGAAGCACATCTACACACCATTCTGTGTGTTGTACCAACCCACCGTTAGCATCAACTGAGTGTTTTTAATCTCTGCATTCAGACCAAGAGCAAAAGGTAGGACTGCAGCATTACCAAGCCAAGGATGGAAAACTGTTGATGTAAAAGAGCATTCTTTTGTGAATGGAGTGGCAGCAGAGATAAGATCTGTGGCTGCTCTGTACCAGCGTATTTCTTTTAAGTGTGTGGCCAAATGCAGTAAAACCACATCAGTTCATGTGTACAATGAGAGTGTCGTCTCTTTCTTTATCATTCCCAGGTAGACAACTAAGATAATGAAGTTAAAAACAACCCCCAAGCAGTTACAAACTAAGAAATGACTGGCTGCCACGCCAAAGCCAGGATCCAACCTACCTTTCCCCATGACCTTTGAAGGTCCCTTTCAACCCAAACCACCCTACAAGCCTATGATTCTATGATCCTGGCATTTAATTCATTTATTTATCCACCCATCTATTTATTTATTTATTTTTCTCAACCTCACGCAGTAAACACACCAAGCTTCTACCAACTGCGTAACAGTCACGACAAGATTGCTCAAGATGTTAGAAGCCTGTAAACCAGGGATCACAACTTAAGTGACTCACTCAGGAAAGCAGACCAGCAGCAATGTAAGGAAATGGTGCAAGGTAGGGTGGCATTGATTCACCTCTCAGAGAGGCTTTCAGGGCAGCATGCTTTGAAAGCATCAGTGGTCACTAAAAATTCAGAGTCCTTTTTTTCTAGCTCACGTTCCTCATGAGTAGGATTCATTCCCCCTCCAATGGATGAGCAGATTTTGTCCTAAAAGCTTGAACAAAAAGGGTCTGACTCCATCAGAGAGTCGGGAACCAGCTCAGCCTTTCACTTCTCACAGAACTGGGAGATTTCCAGAGGCATTTGGCACCTGGCAGACTGAAGTTACTCCGGCAGCAGCATAGAAAAGTAATTAGCTCTTGCACACCATCTTTCTCAGGGATATGTTACCTGCCTAACTGGAAACCAGAGCAGAAATTCTACTGCTGCTTCACCTCCAAAGCAGGCTGAGTCTGTGCTTTAGCAGTACCTGCCAGTATGCAGAACACAAATGGCATTACTGTCTCCTCCCATGGAGAATAAGAACAAAAGGAAGAAGAGAACCCATTCCCTGACAACTCTGTCCTAAGGGCAAGAGGCTGAGCTTGCTGGGGGGAGCCTGGCAGTGTGGTCTCCATGGCATTAACAGAACCTCTGTGGTTTCGCTACAGAGAAACCCTTTGTACTGGTTTCCTCAGAAGCTCGAGGTACAGCTTGATACTTGGTGCCATTCTCTAGGCATGGTCACAAAAACGAGCCCAGTAAACTTTAGATTAGTTGCTTTGTTGCAGGTGACTGGGTGGCTTGCTCCAGTGCACGTGGAGAACAGCAAATAGCAACCAAATCCATGCCAACATCTGTCTAGGCACAGGATGGCTCATTCAGCCCCTCCAATCAAGGCAACAGTAAAGAAATGCCATCTTTAGGAAACGGGGATCGTCTTGGGTCCTCTCGCTGGTCAGAAGCACTCTTAATTCAGACTCTGCCAAAAAAAGCCAGTAACTGAGTTGGTGGGCTTGCTCTTTTGTCTCCAAACTGTAGAAACAGGGGGCAGACTGGGGGAGAAGTGTTGTATAGTATCAGGATTTCTCGTTTCTAAATGCAGAGCTGACTAATAACTGTTGTAATCACAAGTCAGAAAGTTCTGTGCAGCCTGAGGTGAAGTGCAGTCAGATACCAGTTTTAAAGCACCTTCCAAGCCATGGGTTAAAATCCTCACTGAAGAGGCTCCAACGAAGGTTAAGACAGAGCTTTTCCTGGCAGAAATCTGAAGAGTGAGTTCCTGCTCCTTACAGGTATGGATGAGATCGCAGAGACCTCAGTATAGAGCTCGTCAAGCTGCCCCTTCTGAACTCTGCGATGTCATTTGGAGTCACTAAGGCCTTGTAGTTTGACATCATCACTAGCAGCCTCCCAAAAGCTCAAAGAAAATTCTTGCACCAGTGACACTGCAGCGGGTTTGAAGGTTCTTCAAGCCTTCAAGAAGAACCTTCAAGATGACCTTCAGTCTTCTCTCGGTTCACCGCTGTTCCTCTTAGTTCCTGAGCTGGCAGCATCTGAAAGCTGCTGGGGAGGCCTTAAAGTTGTTTTCAGATGATTGGACTTATTTTCCTTCAGTAACCTGTTTGGGTTTGTTTTTTCCTTCTCTCTCTCTTTTTTTTTTTACTGATTTTTGCTTCCTAAAATTAGGATTTGCAAACAGGGGCATGTGAAATGGGCAAACTTTATGTCATTTTGTTTAATAATTAGCTAATGATGGTCACTGGAAGAGTGACCATAATTATGTTTGTGTGGTTGACTGCTATTATGTTTGAAGGCTATTAGTAGTTAATCAGTATGTTTGAAGGCTATTAGTAGTTAATCAATATGTTTGATTGCTTTTATTAGTTCTAAAAGGGTTGAGTTTACCTTTATGAAAGCAGTTGATGGGGTTTTTTGGTTTTGTTTTTTGTTTGGGTTTTTTTTTTTTTAGATTATACCTTCTTTGAGGTAGAGACTTTGTCAAACTTCTGTTTGCAAAGCACTGAGAATAGTTTAATTCCCTGTTTAACATGCATCCCATCCCATCATGGATCTCAGAGCACTTTCAAAAAGGAGCAAGGGCCATATTTTACAGATGTGGATCTGAGGTGCGGGCTGGAGCAGAAGAGGAAGGCAGGAATAAGGAGCAAGGCTTAGGATAGGCAGTCTGCCTCTCTAGGAGATTACTGAGGTGTCCTGGTTTGAGTGAAAACAGAACTAATTCTGTTCAGTGATTTTACTTTTCAGTTCAGTTTTTCTAACTAATGTTTTGGTCAACTCTTGAAGGACACAGAAGGCAAATTGTCACTGGTTCTGGACTTATAACACTCATTAACCAGGAGGAATTAGGCTAAAGAGACAATAAGACCCTCAGGTGTCCTCTTAAAAAAAAAATCTTCCCAACGCCTTCTGGATGTCAGTGAACTAAGAACCTGCAGAGGGAAAGGCTCATCACCAAGTGACTATGGATAACTGGGCTCAAAGGATGAGAATTCACACGGTTATATTTAATATATTAAGTTATCTTCTCCAATTGCACACTGGCCTGTCAAGAACTGGACGACATGCTCTGGAAGTTTCTGTTCTCACATTGACACGTAACGCTGATTTCCAAAGGGAGGGATGTGCTGCTGCCAGTGAACGGAAAACACAGCAGCATCAGGACCCTGGGGCTCATGGGCTGGAGGAGAGGGTGCAGATTTCTGTCCCCAGCCATCCCAGCATTCACCTTCCCTTTACAGTGGAGCTGGTTTTGCCCCTTGGCTGAAGTCCCCGGGGCATTCAGTTCTGCTGGGGTGTAATTTCCACCCCCGATCGATCGATGTCACGGGACATAAAAGCTTTTAGTGCTCGTCCGCAAGCATTTGCAAAGGGTCTTTGGGTAAGGAGTAGAGAGGAACTTCAGGAGCTCTTGTTCCCTCTGCCACCTCTCCTCTCTCTGAGCCACAATAGCTTTTAAAAATCAGTAGGGAAGTAACTGGGATGAGCGATGGCAGGAGTATGGAATCTCCTCCTCCTTGCCTTGAAGTGACAATGAAATCAAATCCTTCCTAAAGCAAAGCCCTTGATCTCTCTCTCACAGCACTTTACTATGTGCATCTTGTTGGTGGGTGGCTGCTGGTTGTTCTTGTCTCTCTGGCCTGCTCCAGTTCCCCATGAAACAGTAGAAAATGTCCCATTGCTGGCAGGGGGAGTTGAGCAAAAAATGTTAAGCTGGATTTGTTTTCCAGGTAACAGAGGGTTGGTTTTTTGTTCATCTGTTTCAAAACACTACGTTAAAAAAAAAAACCAACCAAACAAACAAAACACAAAACCCCCCACAAAAAACAACAACAAAAAATAACCCAACAAACCTATGATGGGTAAAAGTCTCTTTATCTTCTCCCAGAAGCATCCACTGTTCCCCCACTCTCAGTTGCACCCCGTAAGCAGGTAAGTTTTTTTTGGCTCAAATAAGAATGGCCTTTGCAACCCCTGAGAAAAATCAGCGGAGGGTGGGAGGTTGTTTTTAATGATGGTGAAGAAAGACAGGGACTGTGTCCGAGCCCTGAACACCCCATTGCATGATGGCTTTGTGTGCTGTTAGGGGGACATGGTCCTGTGATCGGTGGGAACGGGTAGTGACCGTCCTTCATAAGCCTTCCAGCTCAGGTTATCTGCACCGAGCAGTAGCGTTCGGTGGGTGTGTTTGGCATAGCTCCCTGAGGACATCTCCAGAAGAGCTGGAAAGAGAGAAGTGTGTCCTGAGCATCTTTCCCTCCCCACAGTCAACGAACCTCGAGCTGAAGAGGTGAGGAACATGGGAACATGGGCTTCCCCTCCAGGTGTTTACCTCTTCTGCAGGTCCCTTTCTGTTTGCAGCTGCATTCCTGAGGCATGATATGAGCTATGCAAGTGTGCACATCACTAGATGAGACGTGTATGAAGTGTTTTGGTGGTATGATTTCTATTATTCCACATGAACGGCCCTGGCTTTCATTTTTGATCATACAGCTTGTTATTTGCTTTATGCAGTTAGTCATGGTTGGCTGTGCACTTTTGTGCTTGGTGTTTTAACTCCATAGCACTTTGGGACAAAGGAAAAAACAACAATGAAAATGTTTCTAATCTGTTCTTAATTAAGTAGACCTCAATAATTGATTTATGAGAAGAGGGAAAGCAAAACAGAGTGGTTGCTAACCCAAAAATACAACTTATTTAAGGGACAAACTTTCCTTTATTTACAATAAGCAGGATCTAGGGGAGCCTGAATCCCCATGAAGTTTAATCTGGCAGCACACAATAAATGAGAGGAAAACTAACTTGTATAAAAGAGTTTATGACTCTCACTGCAATATGTTAAAAATATCCTTGTGCACCTAAGCTTGCTTATTTACTTTTGTTTGTGATCAGATGTTGCAGCATAGAGTTTCTTTTTTATGACCTACTGGTACCTGTTAAAAATATTCAAGGGCAATAATGATCAAGTTAATTTAGTCCAATTCCCTGGTTAAAAATGGCATGTTTCTACACACACACACACACACCCCCATCCCCCATTCACTGGCCTGGAGATACATTTGAGTTTTTTCCATTTATTTAGGTTTAAAGATGGGAGGTCTTCACATGTGGTCCAAAGCAAAGATGACATACTTAAATATGGTAAGGAAAAAAGAAATCAAAACGTGACATCCATCTCTGGTGCAAAAATTGAATTACCTATTGCTTACCTGACTTTTTTTAAGCTTAGTCTGACCTACATCCAGGCTCTGCTGAAGGCAGCAGATTTTTGCCCACTGTCTTCAATAGAACCTGATTTTTATCCAATATCATACCCCCAAGCCATGCAGCTAGCTAGATCAAATACAAGCGTGACAGCCCAAGGATTTAAACTGAAATTTCTTGCCTCATATTATCATAAAACGACCATTTCTTGCAAGCCAAACCTGACTTCTTCCTAAACTGAAACAAACTATACAGTAAAAGAGGTGCAGGGCTTTTTTTTCCTTGTCAAGGAAGACGTACCAGTCCAGAGTGCAGCACAGTAACTATACTCTGACCAGTTTCCAACACATGACCTTATTAACCACATCCCCTGTTGCCATATCACTGGGGTTACTGGTGATTGAATGTTCAACCCCAAGCATAACTTGTATGGCTGGAAGTTGTTTACAGGTGCACTAGAAATATTGTAGGTAGGTATCTGATAAGCAGCCACTACAGTTCCCATGGCCAATATGTTTTAGAATTAAACAGTTAAACGAGCCCAGAAAAGAACTAGTTCTTTAAAAAGCTAAGTGGCAAGGCTGGAGGCTGTACACTTGATCTGTGCAGCTCACTTCCACAAGGCTACTCTTGCTATTGTTAAGTATTGTGTTGCACGTGATCAACTCAGAGCAGAGAAGGATGTTGCTACTACTTCAACCTTTCTGCTAACTCATAGACAAAATAACCCAGGGCTAGAATGTTAATAGCACTGACCTAGTTGAAATACACCAGAGAGGATGAGACTTTCTGACGTATTCTGAAAACCTGGGAAAAATTATCCTGAATATCACCTTTGGTGTCATTTTGAAGCCGTTTTTAAGATGCTAACAGATCTATCAGCCTATTGTGAAGATCTACAAAAGTAAACGAAGGACGCTGTCAAGGCCTTGAAACCGTTTTGTACAAAATTTTGTGGCAGAAGGTAAGTGCAGGAGACATCTGTCCCTTCCCTTTGCATCAGTTGTACGCTTAACCGCTGCATTTGCACAAAAGCTGATGCAAAAGTTCCCCCAGAAATGTTAAACAGATTGTGAAAACATTCTTGTGAGAAATCAGACTTATTCACTTCCATGATTTAATTTTTTTTAAATTTTTTTGTATTTATTCAATTTTATTTTAAATTTTGGTTTACCCTAACAAACCCTTCTCAAAGAAATCGTGCCTGGCTCCCTTGCTTTCTACAGTGCTTCACATTTTGTTGCAGCTGAAGAATAAACAGTTTTGCAAACCCTGGAAGAAGGAACAGTGCTAGCTTTTGTTTGAATGGAGCTAAGCTTTTTAAACATTACCTATTTTGTGTGTTATGTCATTATATATGCGTGAGGTGCTTAGATATTATAGATATAGACTTCCAAGCTTCTGGGTGTGTGAATGGATTCAAACTACATATATTTGTGTGGGTGTCTGCGTGCATTTAAATATGTGTGCACAAATGCCAACCTACCTGCTGAGCTGAAAACAGAATGCTATTTTAAGAAGCACCTCTATTCTAGACACACAAATGTTTAAGTGTCTTACCCAGGGACAAATTAGGTATGGAAAAATCTCTGTCCACTCCAGATCTGACACAAAACATCCAAAAGTGCACAGGCAGCTTATGTTGCCCGTGTAAATCTCCATTTCTGTCCATGTTCAGAAGCACTTTTGATCTTAGCCATGTGAATTATTTCCTACTCCAGACACTTGGGGATGCTGGAGCTGGATGGTTCCTTTCTCTCAAGGAGAGGATACCTTATCCTAAAGATGTTCAGGGATTCTTACCAGCGTGGGGAAGATGCTGGTGAAGGAGGAACTCCTGTCAATAGAAATCTGCTTTTCACTCCTTTTTCTTTTTTTACTCCTTTGCACCTTGCTTCGGAGAATGCCCTTGAGCCACCAAGCTGTAGCCTCTGCTGAGAAAGGCTCCATTCTCATGGATTCTTGGAATAAGAAACCATCTACTGCATCTGAAGTCAAGAGGCAACCTTGTTCTAACAAGTACCTTGGCTTTGTTTTACTTCTGAATCGTGTTTTTAAAAATAAAGTCTTTTTGCTTTTCTCTTTAATCCAGAGGGTGTGTTATAACATCACATAGAGCTCCAAGCTTCTGTGGCCTCTCAGCTCTGTTTTTCCTTGCATATTTTCTTTCCCTGGTTTAATCTTTTAGTTTGGTTTTCTAAGTTGGATCCCTTCAGGTTCATTCTGTCACAGTTCAGAGAGAAACGAGTACAGCAAAATTTGAGAGCAAAAAGGGTGAGTGCGTTGGAAATAAAATTAGCAGTTTAATTTTATTGCTTAAAGCCTTCACCAAGGAACAATTTGTGCAACTTTGCTGAAAGCCAAAGAAATCTTAACGGAAAAAGAGTCTATAGTTTGATAAAACCCAGACCTCCACTGTTATGCAATTAAAGGTTAGACAGGGTGATAAGAACTTTTAATTTACCTTTGGGAGATATTAATCAGATTTTGGATTAATTTAAAATATGCTTCCTGAGCATTTCTTGCTGGGCCAATGTCCATCAATGTTTCCTTTGGTGCAGAGGACGAGAAGACGCTTTCCCCAAGCGCAGTGAACCCCACAAGCCCAGATACTCTATCAGGAACATAATGGAGTTCTCCAAACTCCATTAATTCCATGATTTTTCTCCTGGTGACCAGGGAAGCCGGTGGTACAAAGTCCCATATGCGGTAGTTGTCCGTGAGTTCTGTTATTACTAATTATTTATACAGCACTGTGCCTCTGCAGGATTCTTTATAGCCAAAAGACAATATCCCCTAAGAGCTTGCAAACCAAATGGCCCAGTGGTACAAACACTTCTTTGGCTTTCCTAGGACACAGGACCTGGAATAATCCCCTGACGTCAGTGGGCTACTTAGGCTCTGCTGGGCAGGAAGTGTTTGCAGGGTTAGACTGGAGTTGAACCATGAAGTGATCATGGGTGATGAGGGAAGAAGGGAAGGCAAGCGTTCCAGCAGTAAGATCATGCTGCTGCTTCGGTTCTAACGAAGGTGTCAAGGGGTTAGGTTAATATTTTATGTTATTTTTGACCCTGTTTCCAAGAAAGAAAAGCTCAGCTTTATAGGTCACGCAGAAGAAGTGAGCTGCTGAGGAGAACTCGCTTGGAGTGGGAGGAGAGGCAGAGCCCATTATGTGTGGAAGAGGACTCCAGAGGTAAGGAGGAATGCACAAGAAGAGCTGCTGACCATATGCTCTGAGAGCCCTCATCCTCTGCTGTAGCTAACACGTGTCCGCTACATCCTTGAGAGCTTTTTTTTATTGTATTTTTTTTTAAATTGAGGGCATTTCCAGAAGTTTCCCAGTATATTTCCAGCTCTTGGCAAGACCCACGCACATCTGTGACATTTAGCTGATAGCCTCCTTAGTGAAGGGAAGGTTGCCAATGAATCCTTGTGCAACTGTTTATGCTACAAACCAAAGCGTACAACTGCCAGTTTCACTCTTACAACACAGGGAGGATTTTTCCTCCTTAACTGAAAGTGGGGAACACAGCAGAGCTTTTAAAGACTGAGAAAATGACCAGTTGAAACAAGTGATAAGAGAGACATCAAGAATAACAGGCAGTAAGCCCTCTGCCCAGCGAGACATGCAGCCAGGGGCATGCTCTGTATTTAGAAGCAGCCTACAGACTTTAGGAAGAATAGGATTTGGGGAGGGGGGAGCAGAGGAGGGGTCATTCCAAAGTTGCACGGCACTTTGGCGCGATACGTCGATGGGGAAGGAATGCTGCCCTTGGAGAAAAGGCACAGACCACCTATGGCGTTGGGGTGGGGTCCCAGAGAAAGGCAACCTTAGCAGAGAGTGCTGAGTCACTTGCTGGTCTCGGTGGAAATCTTTTCTGGGAGGTTTTTTTCTGGTGAAGTCTTTTGCCCAGAAGTGTGGGATTGTTGCTGTGGGTGAGGAGCAGACTGGAGCATCAGCACCTCCACCCCAAGCAAGGATTGTAGAAGTGAACCAAGTGGCTGGAGAAAAACCCTGCCTTGGTGGGGGAGGGTGAGAGGCTGGAAAAACTCCCTGCAGTTTTGCTTTTCTGGCAGCTTCAAGAGTTAAAATCTGGGAGAAAATGAATTTTAAATCTGAAAGGAACAAACGGTCGGAAATTAGCAGGGAAACTCAAGCGGCAGGTTAGCTGTCAGCCCCTTTCTTGCAGCATGAATATTTTTGAGTTTTCAGAATTTTGTGGCAACCAAATGGATGCCACAATGATTAAATGAACCGAGAGACACCTCGTGCCTACGCTTGGAGAGTGAGAATGACACTTGCACAGAAACAGACATCACCAGCCCTCACTTTTCTGAATCCCACCCCCCCATCCCGCCCTTTAAATCCCTCTGTGCTTGTGAGACTCTTCTCTTTACTTAGCTAGTCTGTGATACACGACTACATTGATTTCCATAGCTTTTTTTTTTTAAAGTTTTTAATAATTCTGGCATGTCAGAAAGAACGCTTGAAGGACACAGATCCATAGGTTATGGAGCTCAATTTTCTCTGCCCTGTTTGGTGTTTAACCTGTTCTGGAGAGTATTGTGGTGTTGTTTTTTTTTTTTTTCTTTACAAGTTGCACTTTTTTTTTTTTTTTTTTTAGCCTGGATTTGTACACTTTATTAGTAATAGGTGTGGAATTCTACATAAAAAGAACAGGTGATGTAAGCAGCCACATCTTCCTGACTGACAAATCGTCATCGTGTGACAAATATAAAAGTAACCAAGAGGACGGTCTGGTTCTGAGCTTGCTTTCCTTATTGTCTAAAGAGTGTTTGGTGTAGGAACCCTGTGTATCTTTACTGGGTGCATCTGACACTTGAAACCAGTCTTTTCTTGGTACAAGGTACTCCAGACTGTCACAGCAAAATGAGCCATTGTCCTCACAGATAATTACATTCCTTCCCCATGTTTTCAAAGCTGCGTCTGACCTGCATCACAAACGCTGTAGCTGTAATACATGCAAAGTAACAGTAGATCCACCACCAAGAAGGACTTGTGTTCTCTCCTCCTTGCAGTCAAAGATGGGGCTGATGCTTCACAGATCTAAGTGGTGGCTCCTAGAACTCCTGAACAGGCAGCTCTCAGTCCTAGGCGGGTGCTTGACGTGCTTGAATGAATCAGTGGTGACTCGATCTAGTCCTCCATCAGTTGTGACCAAGTCCTCTGAAGCAGAGTGGAGGATCCAGAAAGATTAAAGGAGCTGTAGTAGCTCTGAGTGAGGAAGGGAATGGGGCTTCCAACTCAGCAGATGGCTGTGGGTCTCCTGGCAACAGCCCCATGACACAGCCAGCAGCCAAGGGGAAAATTCACAGGCAGCAACCATCCTCACCTTCTTCTTCCTGACCCTAAAGAATAAATGTGGCACAGGACATCACCTCACTCCAGGCAAACGCAGCCTCTGAGCGCATTTCAGCTTCTCTTAACAACAATGCCAGGCTGCAGCTACAGAATTTTATGTTAATTTTTGTACTGAATTGCCGACAGAAAACCCAAGAGAGTTGATCTCCAAAGTATTCTTGAAGAGGGAAAATTGTCTGGATGTAGTTCAGCTGCCATTGCCCAGCAATTCCGTAGATCCCTTTCACTTGTGACTTTAAATATATGCAGCGAGCACATGAATGGATTAGCATACACCATCCTATAATTAGCTATGTTATTAAATTTGCGCAGTAGTTAGGGGGAAAGGGGCTTGTTTGCCATCTGTTTAAGAAGTATCTCTCTTTCCACTGAAATCTGGATATAAAAAACCCCAGCCATGTGGGCATGACTGCCTTACACACATTACTGGGATTATTTCCCTCGAGTTAACCAAAGACAAGCATGATTCACAGATGAGTAGAATGTTGTGCAAAAAATGTGCAAAGCATTTTTTTTTCACATCACGTTCCTTTTCCTTCCCGTTGTAAATTATGAAATCACATAAGCATCACGAGTTACAGAATTTTGTTGGTCTGGGGGATTTTATTTTTTTTTCACCGTGACCCAAAAAGTCTATGTAATGGAAGAGCGATTATACCAGCCAGTATAGCAAATTCTTCCAGCAAAATTGTTGTGTGTTTGGTTTGGTTTTTTTTAATCCTACTCTTGTCGCTATGTAACCACAGAGTCATTTGCTTCCATTTCCCTAGAAAACTTGCAATAACCCAGCTATGATTTTACAAGCCAGGGGCGCGCACACATGCACATTCCCGCTGGCTTTGAATAGAAAGCACGTCTGTATAGGGAGCTCAGCACTGGTTAGAAAACTGATCCGTATTAAATAGTTAATCATTAGCCTCAGCTATGTGGAAATTGTCTTAAAAATGTGAAAACAGGCTGCATTCTAAATAGCTTAGGGTTAGACCCTGGTTCACAAGCTCTTCCATAGAGCTCTGTCACTCGCTCAGGAGTCAGAGGCAGAGAGACCCACTCCAATGCTGTAATTATGAGTTTGGGGTTCATGTGCACATCCACGAGGATTAACTTTAAAACACACAGTACAGCAGAGGAGAAGGCTCAGCACAAACCGACAGGAGAACTTGCAGGGAAGGGAGCTGTTAAATACACGGACGTGTGCAGTCTAACCTTGGGCTTCCCATACGATCATCAGAGAGGGTTAAGCTTCCAGCGTGGGTGCCCAGAGGAGCTCAAGGGGTGATTATACAGCCCAGGAGGAGGATATAGGAGGTCTATAGTTTGGGAGCTGGCCAGAAGGTGTGGAGTTTGCATTTCTTTCTATTCACCACTGCCCCTGTAAGCTCCTCCAAGCCACCTTATAGAAGACGGAGAAACTTTTTAATTCCCATCAGCCAGAAGCAGCTGCTATCAGTGATCCAGGCTAAAGTTTCTCTGGCTATGACCTCCTATCTGGCAGTGATATAAAACAAGTTCTGTGTTGGCTGTTTGTCCCTGCACAGAACAAAGTGGCCAAGATAAACTAGCTGGGTATTCTTTGCATGCAAAAAAAGAAAAGGAACTGAAAAGCAAAAAAACAAACTCCCTACTAAGGACTCTCATCCATCTGTTTTTCTTTAGGGATGCTTTAACATTAGCTAAATATCACTTATTTACACCTGAAGAAGTTAAATGATCTTGTTCCCATGAACTCTCTTACAAATGCTGTCCTGGCCTGTGATTTATATAAAAGTAGCCGTTCCCTTAATTTTATTCACAATAGCTTCATTCTTACCATATGAACCTGCTTTGTCAGTATTCGCTTTGATTTATGGAAGATTTCAAACTACCAAAATAACTATCCCTTTTCATTAAAGCTAATCCCCACAAAGACACTTTCATCTGCTGATTAGTCATGCTTCAGCGATCTTTGCTAACCAGAGGCTAAGTTATTGATGTGTTAAAGATGTAATCACAGAGATCCAAGACCACTGAAGAAAATACAACGGGTTGTTCGACGGTGTCAGGATTTAACAGCGTCTTTGCCTTGTTGAACCAACCTGGGTAGCTCATGCTCAGCAGCGTGGTCAAATCTCTTCAGCTAGGCTACAGGGGAGAAAGGCTGTGTTAGAAAGTATTTAAGTCTACACAGACATGCTGCGTTACAGATCATGAAGAGAAGGGGGAGGGTTTTCCAAAACACTTCAGGGAAGTGGGACCCCCCCCCAACCTCATTCAGCAGGAACCAACCAAACTCTGATGTTTCTATAAATTGCACCCGGGCTTCAGCTACACCTTTGCCATTAAAACCTGTACACTGAATTCCGAAAGAAATTCACCACCATGGCTTGTATTTCTCAGGCCTTTTCTCGTTTGAATGTTTGTTTAGAGACTAAGCAAATCCTCCTTGCACGTTTTCATGCCTAGCCAATTCTGACCACAGTGAAACAAAACTTTCTTCCCGGCCTTCACTGTCTCTGAGTTGTATTACACTTCTACCATGACAACCTCATATGCTAGCAGCAGTTTCCCATGAATTCACAAAGATGATCCTCCCAAACATTTACCTTTATAAAGTGCTGAGGAGAATAAGGATTCATTGAGATCTATGGAAGTCAAGATTAATCCACCACCCAGTAAGGCAGCTTGTAGTATGCTTCAGAAAAGGGAATGTGACAAACCTGGACCTTCATCTTCAGTAGCCAGCACCTCTCTAACACAGCTCTGATTGGTGGCTACATGATGCACGTTTAGATTCAACAAAATACATCCTTGTTGCACATATATCACAGCTTCCTCTGTTACATGATGTGTAGTCATGGTTGATGCGTCGCTATCTTGACCCCAGTAGCTTTTGTGCTGTCTAAGAAATCAAACATGAGTGAGACCTGCTCTAAATCCCAACTGGATTCCAACAGTGTCCCCCCTCTGAAGAAGGTGACATCATGGAGACCCCCACACAGAGGCTCAAGCCAATCCCAACCCAGCTGGCACCACAGAACCATGATGGGCACTGAGGTGGCTCTGTGCACCTATCAAAGTATCTCTGCAGGAACCCTCCTGAGGCCACCTCCTGCTGCTGCTGCTCCCACAGCCCTGTTACATGAACAGACAGGCACTGACTGCACTAACTCACGCGCCCACTTTGCCCCATTTCTGAACTGCTCTGCAGATTAGCCCACACTCCCTCAACACTCTCTCTGTTAAATGGTCCAGCTTGGGCCTCTCTGTTCCATCATTTTGACATGTTTGACCTGGACCAGTATCGACAGATGCCTTTCCTGTCTTCTGTCATTCAGACTCAAGCGCTGTTCACTGATAGACTCGATCCTCATCTTCCATGTCCTGTGCTAGAAGACACTGATAATGCTCCTCCTGCCACGTACAGCCTTGTACTCATAACACTTTTTTGTATGACTGACTTTTTTCCCCGCATGGTTGACATTTCACCCATATTATGTCAGTGACCCTTGTTTCGCAGCACAAACTCATCATCTGTCCCTGCTGTTTAGTAAATCCATGGGCCAGATCAGAATCCCCCTTTCCTCATGGATATTAGAGTGCAGTATGTGCAGGGTTCATGGCAGCCAGCTTTCTGCCTCCTTCCTAGCAGCTGCTTCTTCATCTGGTGTATCTTTGCATGGACGGCATCCAGTTCCATGGCAAATACTGCTCCTCTAGGAACGTTCTTGGAATCCTCTGGCTGAGCTCAGCCCGCAAACTCAGATCCATATAAATTGGTCCATTGCTAATTGGTGCTGGAAAGCCCTGCTGAATATAGGAGTATGCCAGGAATTCAGATCTGTGAGGTCCTCTTTTCAACTGAAATGCCTTCTTCTCACTCACTTTGTCTACCTTTAAGCTTCGTTCTGGCCATCTAAGACCCATGACTGCTCCACACACCAGATCAAAGATTTGCTCCACCGAGGCATAAATCACACTTGGGAGGGGAAAGGTGGTGAACTCTGTACCACAACTGGAGCTGGTCCTGCAGATTCCCTGCTGGATGATGCCCCCTGAGTCCTGTGTCAACCACTTGTTTAGTACTGTTATTATAGCAAAAAATAAGCCAAATAAGCCTATCAAAGTTTCACCCCCATCATATATAGGAGGACTTTGTCTTATCTTCAGTGGGGACAGTCTGACCTAAGGCTGTGTGACAAGCGAAATAAGAATTCTTTCAATACCCAAATGAGATCAAGTCTGCCTTGATTTGTGTCAGGTCCACCATTCATTTGTTCTGCGATTGCACATTTAAGGCAAGGCTTTAGCTCCTGCATTTTGTGCAGCCTAAAGGGAAGACTTACGAATTGGATTTCCATTTTGAAATACCTTTATTTCTTCACTTCTGGAAAATGATAAATCACTGTGAGCAATTGATCAGATTAAAATGTACAAAATCACTCATAACCTGTATATGTCGAATTCCAAGGCAATTAGGCTATTACTAGTGAAGAAAGACGGCACAGAGGGGGGAAAAAAAATATTTTCCCTGTGACCTGGCAGTTAACTGACTCAGAGACAGCAAATCTGTGAGCCAATCCAGAATATTTCAACCAGCTGGGATGGATAATGCTGACACACGAGACATCCGATAGTTGTATCTCACAGAGGCAGTAACAGCCCTCAGTGTAACTAACAGGTGTCCTGGTGTGCCAGAGGCTTTGAATGATCCCACTCTAGTTTTATTCTAAGGAAAACCAGTTTCGTTTGCATCCACATTGAGTGTCTGCAGACCTCTGGCTGCTTCGAGTAGGTAGGTGCTGGTTACACAGATAACCACGTTGTACTGCTCTTTGAGGGACTCTTCATCCCTGCTGCAGTGCCTGGACAGGAGACACAAGAAGTGCACTCTGTTCCCTTTAGCCCAGGCAGCTTTGTTCACTCTCTTGCTGAGATGAGCGCCCAGCTCCTTCACTGCTGCTTTGCAGATCTCCTTAAGAATGAACAAGAGCTTCTTTCTCAAAGGACATCCCACTAATCAGCTTGTGAATGCTGATGTATATCCCTTCACCGATGGCTTATCAGCACTTTCCTTGCTAACTAAGATGCTCACAGAAAGGTTTCTGGTGGAAAAGACCTTTAAGATCGCCGAGTCCAACCACTGACCTAACACTGCCAATCCCACTGCTCAACCATGTCTCTCAGCACCTCATCTACACATCTTTTAAATACCTCCGAGGGTGGAGGCTCCACCACCTCGTGGGCAGCCTGTTTCACTGCTTAACTACCCTTTCAGTGAAGAAGTTTTTCCTAACGTCCCACCTAAACCTCCCCTGGAGCACCATCAGGCCATTTCCTCCTTGCTACATGGGAGAACCTCTCCAGTACTTCCAGCAGACATCTGGTAAGTTGAAATCCCCTTTCCTGATGACAACGTGGCCAGAAAGGTAGGAATTACGTATCTCTCTGAGTCCTTCTCTTTTCTTCTCTCAGGTAACTCTCTTTATGGAGAGTTGCTTGGAGCAGGAGGAGCTCTATCCTGTGGCACAGGCGTCACTAGCAACAGTCAAACCTCTTCAACATGGTAACACAAAAACAGCGTGAGCAGCTGGACGCTGTCGTCTCCCCGCGGCCCGGCACACAGCCAGCAGCTTCTCTGCGGTGGCACCTGAGAAACCACCCACGGGGAGGGGATGGGAGCAGCGAGTGGCTGCAGGGTGCTCAGTTGCTGGCTGGACCTAAACCCTAACAGTGTCAGCTTAGCTTTCTCGTTCATGAGTTTGCCCATAGTTTTCATTTTCCAATATTTTCACGATGACTAACAATGTCACTGAGCTCCGAGGAGGACAAGCTTTCTGCCCCTGGGTGACCAGCTTGTTTTACAGGTCCCAGCCTCATCTTTGGCTCTCCTCACTTGCAGCCTGTTAGTCTGAACACTTCCTTTAGCTCTGAAAGCTTGTTGTCACTCTACAGACTGTCCCACGTCTCCTTGACCTGCTACAGAAATCTCTTTCCAAAAGCTATCATTCATCAGTTTGTTCCCGATGAAAGCACAAAAGTGACTCGTTGGTTTTGCCAGTATCAGAGAACTTCACAGTGTACCTGATCTGAGCACTGAACTAACTGGAATCATGATCAGCTGCCCACTCCCTCCAAAAAGAGATCTTGTCTGGGGCTAGCAAGTTATCTGGCATCCCTGTGAGGGGAAAGACTGACCTTGCATGGAGAGCAAATGAATGCAGAGCCCTCCTGAGAAGAACCCAGGACAGAAAGAGCATGTGGGCACACACATGGTGCTCCCTCCAATCCAATCCAATCCAATCCAATCCAATCC
>JANHGN010017259.1:70348-106391 GCA_024605025.1 Megaceryle maxima
TCACATCCTCATTTTTTCCCAAGATAGTTGCTTTTCCAGTCGATCCCAGCAGTCTCCATCATCACTTAGTGGAACAAACCAGGATACCATTTGCCAGGTATTACTGATGCATTTCTTACCTTTACAGGTCTGAAGTTGCTGTAAATGTCATTTTATTTTGTGTTTGACACACAATGTGGTTCCATAGGGCAGAAAACTGTCTCAGGTTTGGATGCCGAGCTGCCCACCCAACCACCATCCTACAATATCTACAGAACAAGATTTTTATTGCAAACACGTTTAAAATGCATAGGATAAGACAGTGAAATATCCTTTCCACATTAAGAAGGGGCATAATTTTCTGGATGCCTCAAGCGAACTCTCTACCCGTGAGCAGCCTGGGTAGGGATCTGCCCTTGGGTAACCTCCCAACGAGCCATGGCTGTGCTGGGAGGGATGTGCAGTGGGCATGGAGGAGAACTCAGCTCTTTCTGAGATATTCTTGCTCGGCTTCACTTATGTCATTGGGTGACATAGGCTTTTTGAAAAAGAATAAGCCAATTGCTTCCAGGATTTGCATAGGAAAAGTCCTAACATTAGGTTTAGGCCAACTCTGAACCAGTTCAGTGAAGAGGCAGAGTGAGCCCAACTGAGGATGGCCAGGAGAGGCAGGGGCTGGAGCTTAGATGGATGGGCTGGAAACCCTGTACTCTGACTGAGCTTTTAAGTGCAGAAGTGAACTGAAAGAAAACAAATAGGTTCATGGTTTTCAACACATTAATTTTTGATGTTCATATACTTCATCTGTGCCACGCAGACGCCAGAGATTTACAATAACAGTGGAGCGGATGCCTTGGAGCAGGAGGCACGTCACGTTGAGTTCCTTTAGTGGGACTGAATCATTATTCTTCCTTATTGTACTTTCCCCTTACATCAAATGTAAATGGACATGAAAGGTGTAATTTCCCCGGAGACTGAAACGACACTTTTGTCAAGTTTGGCCCCGCATCCTGTCATTCTGTTTCCTCTCTCTGCCTGATTTTGTCATGTATCTGTCTGAGCTTTCCACTGATAGCTACACAACTGCCCAAAGCTCTACTAATTAATAATTACCATTCACTGCTGTCTTCTGCTTCTTGAACCAGGTTTGGTTTTGTGGGCTGTGGCAGAGCTGCTGCCTGTAAGGGTGCTGAGCTGGGTTTCTGGTAGAGCAGAATACTCGCCAGTCATTGCAGGATGCTCCATTGGGCCACCTGCAAAATAAATGTGGTGCCTTGGATTCTCTGTGCAAGGGAGCCCGTGGAAAGACTCCTCTCCTCTCTTTTCTCTTCTCTCTCTTCTTTCTCTTCTCTCTCTTCTATCTCTTCTCTCTCCTCCTTCCTCTCCTCCTTCCTCTCCTCCCTCTTCTTCTCCCTCCTCTCCTCCCTCCTCTCCTCCCTCCTCTCCTCCCCTCTCCTCTTCCTCTCCTCTTCCTCTCCTCCCCTCTCCTCTTCCTCTCCTCTTCCTCTCCCTCTTCTCTTCCTCTCCGTCTTCTCCTCCTCTTCTCTTCCTCTTCTCTTCCTTTTCTCTTCCTCTCCCTCTTCTCTTCCTCTTCCTCTCCTTTTCCTGTCCCTCTTCTCTCCCTCTCCCTCTCCCTCTCCCTCTCCCTCTCCCTCTCCCTCTCCCTCTTCTCTCTCTCTTTCTCTTTCTCTTCTTTCTCTTTCTCTTCTCTTCTCTTCTCCAGTCTGAACAACCCCAACTGTCTCAGCCTGTCCTCGTGGGAGAGGTGCTCCAGCCTCGTGAGAGCCGAGGGGCAGAATCACCTCCCTCAACCTACTGGCCACACTTCCCTTGATTCAGCTCAGGATACGCTGGGGCTTCCTGGGCTGCCAGGGCACACTGTTGGCTCATGTTAGACTTTTTATCAACCAGCACTCCCAAGTCTTTCTCCTCGGGACCGTTCCCAATCCATACTCACCCAGCATGTATTTGTGCTTGGGATTACCCCGCCCCAGGTGCAGGACCTTGTACTTGGCCGTGTTGAACTTCATGAGGTTGTCATGGGCCCGCCTCTCAAGCCTGACAAGGTTCCCCTGGATGGCATCCCTTCCTTCCAGCATGTCCAGCACAACAGATGGGGAGCTCTTGCATTGCCCATGAGGTCCGGTTCCTGGTCCTCCCAGGGGCAGACCCGTCACCCCCTGGCAGGGAGAGGAGGTGAGGATGCAGCACCTCGGCAGGTGAGAAACTTCAGATTCCTGACCATGACACTGGAATTGTCTTCAGGGAGTGGAGCTAGAGGAAAAACTCCAGACAGTGACAGGGCAGGAAGTTACAGCAGCTGTAGGAGCTGTGGTTAATGAATTTCCCAGTGGGGCTTTAGCTTTTGCTTTGCCTTGCTCCCTCCGGCCCAGAGTGCCATATTAATTTCTCTGCTTCCCAGCCATCCTAGTCCCACAAGCTGTTTCGTGCAAGACTTTTCAAGGCAACAGATTGTGTTATGAGTCCCCAGTGAGAAAATAATTTTTGGTCTGATTCCAAATGTTTAGTAACAAGACTCAACTTCCCAAGGTGAATCCCAGGAACACTGACAGCATCCCCACATCTGATCGTTCAAGCATCAGGAGGAAGGCAAAAATGAAAATAAGCTTTTTTTTTTTTTTTTCTTTCTTTCTTTTTTGAGAAAACGAGATACTTGGGTCCCACAAGCTCAAGGGCTGTGGAATTTCATGTGCAGTTTTGCCCCTTCAATAAAAAGGCGTGACCTTGGCTGACCCAACTGCTCTTATTAGAAGCTCTAGGTCTTCAGAGGAGAATCTTCGCAGGGGACTGCAAATATTTGTAATACCAAAAAGCCAGAGAAAGTTAAAGCTGCTTGTTGGAGCCTCTGGGAACACTTACCTCCAAGTCTATTGTACTTGCTAATTTCAGCTAAAATCTTGCATCTTTTCCAGGAACGGAGAACTCGAGCATAAAATTTCTTCCAGTCCCAGCCCCAACCTGTGCTGGACAGTGGCTTGGTGAAGGTTACTACTGTTCTCTTTCAGTACAGGTGAACTGAATGATTTCTCTGACAAAACACCATCTCACCAGCAGCTGCGGCTCAGCAAGTGCTTGCCCATAAGCCAGGATTCCATATTAAAATGTAGTTCAAATTATTTTTTAAAGCCTCCTTCCAAAGCTTATAACCTCTTCACAGCCCTCACATTACTGCAGGGAGCTCAGTTCGCTCCCTATCTCTAAGGACAACACCACATCTTCTAATTGCTTCATTTATTCGAGCTTGCTACACAAAATAAAGATGGGAAAGAATGTTAAACCAGCCTGAACGACCGCTCGAACAACCTGCGTGTTCAGAACCACTCTCGTATTCCTCAGGAATGCCCAGTTTAGCCCTGGGACTAACAAAGACCCTGATTGTGCACGTGCTGGCAGATGATGCATTACGTGTTATTTTTAAATGTCAAAATTGTTAGTTAAACAACCGGAGAAGTGGTCACTTCTGTAAGTTCAGAAATGAAATAGAGAGAGCAATTGTTTAAGTGATTTTTATTCTGAGTCGCTGCAAGCAGAAAAAAGCTGGCATTTCTTACCCGGTTGTTTGGATTGTGGATACAAGAGAGAGATGAGAAAATCCATAGAATCAGTGTTTTTTTCTGGACTGTTCCAGCTTCTGATCCCTCCACTGGAAGCCTTGGTCTCATCTGCCTCGCGCTCCTTTCCCACTGCTGAGTACTTGCTGGACAAGAAGCTGGCAATCCTCGGCATGTCAAGCATTGCAGTTCACAGGCAAGCCCTGGGAAAGCAGAGGCCTGGAGGAAACACTGGTCCCTTGGAGCCGTATCTGCAGGAGTGCTCCCACTCTTTGCTACCGGAAGGGAGGTTGAACTGGTGGGAGCAACGAGATAAGAACTGGTGATGAAACCTCTGTGCGGACACCCGTGAAATGAAGAGCACGGTTGCTAGCTGGATTTGAGAGTATTTGGGAGGTCTGAAGTCCATCCTCTCCTCCAATCCTGCTCTTGACATCAAACTCCTCACCTTAAACACGAGAGGCTTAACTAGCCAGGAGCTCCTTTCCCAAAACAGCTGGAAAAGTCAATATTCCTGGTTCTCCATGTGGCAGGGAAAACCTAACATCCCACTCAACCTAGCACCCTTCTGCCTGCCCCTTAGACCTAACTTGTAAGGTTTGTTGTAAACAGTGGATCAAGATGTTCTTGCCTGTTAAGAAACTAGAACACATTTAAGCTAATTATGCTTATCCATAGCTTAAGTGGACACATCCTAATGAAAGCTTGCAATTATCTTCTAAGGATTTGTTTAGATGTGACAGCTGATGCAGCAGGGAGCACAACAGGCATTCAAAGTGCACTGGCTAGCCCCCAGTGAGTCCCAGAGCACTGAACTCCTTCCTCCAGAGCATTGCTTTTGTTTAAGTTAAGCTGAAATGGTTTATGTGTGTTGCAAAATACCAGGGTGCAGACTCAATCATGACTCCAGCCTGGCTCCTGAGCAGGCAGGGGTGTAGATGAGCCCCTGTAGATGAGTTCAGGACAATGGCTGCTTGCAACTGCAAGAAGAGAGGGCTGGATGTCAGCAGGAGTGGGACACAGAACATGAACACACTCTGCAAGAGAAGCTGCTGGTGTAGGGGAGATCCCCAGAGTCTTCTTAGGACCCCATTCTTCCTCTCCTGGTAGATATCTGTCCCTGGACACAGCTACTTGCTTTCCTCATGGTCAGCTCTAGCTGTTCCCTAGCTCTCACTGCCACAGCAGCTTTTATCAATAATTGGATTAGGAAATTAGGCTCCTAGTTTATCCCAGGTTAGCCACCAGCCCAGACCCCTGGTTTGCCAAAACACTTTCAGTCAGAACCACATGACATTTTGAAGGCAGTTGGGTCAGCCTGAGCACAGAGGGATGTGCTTAAAGGTTTCATGTTTTTCACACCCCAGTGTGGAGCCTTGGCTAGGAGCTACACCTGCCCTGCTGAGGAAGAGGGAGACAAACCTTCTGCCACTTTAACTCACACACACTTAGTGCTGACTTCTGCACATTCATCAAAAGCTTTCTTTTTTTTTTTTTATCGTGGAAAGTAGAGCTCTACCAGCCCTGACTCTTTCTTTTTAAGCCTGTAACCCCTCTAAATTGACACACTGCTTTATAGAAACGTGGTGGTACTGGTCAGCTTCTTATTTTTCCTTTTCTGTCAAGCTGATAAATGTCTTGAGTATCAATATATCAAACTTACTTCTCAGTTCAAGACAGCAATATAGATTGAGACATCTTAGAGAAACAACTGTGCATTAAAACAATGCTAGGCCAGGGCATGAAATGTGCTGTACTTGCTCTTGGTGACTGTGCTGTTAATTTGGCCCTGAGGAGGAAGTCATTAAGAGGCTTGTTTTCAAAAGAGGATGGAATTTGGAGTAAAGGTTAATATAAACAGTTTCTTTTACTTTAATTTCTAAATAGGCTTATAGTTTACAACGCTGTTCTCCCCACTTTGATTTTATTCTGTGTTTTATAGAGATGTGTGCAGTAACTACAGCTGTACTGAAAATACTTTAATTGCCTCCATCTGCACCCAGACCAGGTCATTTTTATGGAGATCTCGCTGAAGCTTCACAGAAAACCAAAATGAATATTCTTCATAAGCTCTTTGATCAGTTACTTCATTGATGGGTTTAGAAACTACAGAGAAGTGTCAGCTCCTAAAGCCTCTTTTCACATTAGACTTAAGAGATTACACTGTAAACCATGTAGCTGAAAAAGGGGATACAGGAACTGAGCAATAAATATTTGAACTTGTGTTGATACTAAAGAGCTACAGAACCAGCACAAGTAGCTTGCATCACCTTAGTCCTTCAAGAAAGCATTCCAAACACTGTGTTAAGGAAAAGGTGGTTCACTTTAATAAACATAGGCATTGGTCACTATTTAACAAGACATTCTAAAAAAGTAATCACAATTTGTCTGAGAGTAGTTTACAAGTGGATGGTATACATTAAGATACAGAGGTAGAAGTTCACTTTTACAATGCTTCACTAATACAGATTACCAAATTCAAGGCACAAAATTGTTTGCTTTACAAAAAATACTGTAAAAATGTCATTTGATGTTCTACAATGTAAGTACAACTCAAAAAAAGTCTTTACACTCTAATCTGCGTGTAGAGTTGCATCAGGCATTATTCTATTTTTCCTTTGCTAATAATTGGCATATGACCAGCACTTACATAAACAGTTTGTATCTCAGCTGAGGTGCTTTGTCTTTTAGGCACAAGTCCAGTTACAGAAATTTAATACAACAGCTTCCTCGAGGGGTGGGAGAACTCTGTCAGAAGTAAGAATGAGTAGGAAGAAAAAACCCAGAATGGGCTCTGACATAGAGGGAGATAAAATAACCCAGCACATTTCAAATCAGGTGACTTGAAAAAAATCTGTTAAAATCATTGAATGCCTTCCTAGAAAAGCAGATGCCCAGTACAAGTTTGCTCTGACAGTATGAGACATTCATTTGCCTTTGAATTAGCAGAGATTTACAAGTTTCTCTTTATCTTTGTTTAAATAGAACATAGTTGCTACAAAAAAAGTTACATCACAATTGGGCCACGTGTCCTTTAGAGAGTTTGGGCAAACAAGCAAAGAGATGCTTTCAGAAACTGTTCTTAAACTTGCTAAAAGGTGGCTTAGATCTCAAGACTTCCCACTCTTCCCCTTCCCAAATAACCCAGGGAAAGACAACCAACCTCAAACACTGCAGCTTCTGGCTGGATACAGCTCTTACAAGCCTTGGCAGGCTGAGGAAGAGATATGACAGTGCATCCCTGCAAGAAGTAGTATGAGTAGTTTACTGTACATACAGTGATATTCTAAAGGACAATGGTGACAGCTACATTGTAAATTCACTTTGCTTACCTTTCACATTTCCCAAGTACTCTATAGTCAGTTTTATTTACAGTATATATATAAAAAAACCCCCACATTGATTTTTAGAATTCAATACACAGGTTTAGGACCCCAAATGCCACAGTAAGATGCTAACATTTGCATCTGTTAGATGCAAGTGCACTTCACAATTCCATCGTGTAGCATTATCATATTCACCTACAAGTGTTAGTCCATCCAAAACAGTGTTAAATTCCATTTTTTGCTTCATTGTTGTTTGTAGCCTGTTTCCTTTGAGCAATGAAAGGGTACATACACTTGTCTGCTCCCAAAAACCGGTACATGCACACAACTGCTTCAAAGGGCAGAATACTGTGAATAAAAGAGGTTAAAATTGTTAGAAGGAAACCTAGAACAAAACCCTCTGCTTACCCTATATATTTGGTCTCCTTAACAGCAACATTGGATAGCCTTCTTAGGAGACTTAGAGACTATTTCACAGGGATACATGGAGAATTGAAATTCTAAAGACTCAACACAGGCAAGCAGAAGTGAGGAGGGAGTTACTGCCATGCCTCTAGCTCAGACCAGATTTTCTGCTGCTTCTTCACCAGCACTGTGATCACTTCTTTTAAAGGGGAGAAGCAGAGTTAGGGACAGACAAGGGCATCATAGAAAGTCTTCTAAAGACCAAAGCATCTGCTCAAAGCCACGTCAGCAGAAGTCATCAGACATGGAAGATACTCTTTAATGTGGGATTACTGTCAATGCCATTCTTTGATCACCAGATGTCTAACAACCTTGACTTCCATTCTAAACTGAATAATCCATCCTCAGAGAACAATTGCCTTTTTCCCCTTCCAGATAAAATTCCAAGAGGTAACTACGTGGCAGCTACAGACTCTCCCCTCCTTCCCACATCCACAAAATACTACTATTTCAAGTGTAGTGCTCAGGGGCTCTACGGAAGGACTAAGATGGGATTTCCTCAGCCCCTGGAAACAGTGGCAGACACTCACTCAGTGGAAAGCAGAGCCATTAGGAGCAGTGATTCCTGAAGCACTCAGCAGAAGATGTCACCAGTACAGGTATCCTCACTACCAGTAGTACTGTTTGTGCAGTAGCAACTGGAGGGCATTTGTTCTAAGTGCTACTGCCTGGGACATGGATTATGCAGCAGCTTTGATCTCCCTGTTGGAAGTGAAAGTGTTGAGCCAAGACAATGTGAAGGCCTTTTGGAGCAATTGTTGCTGCAGAAGGCACTGCCTGTGCAGAGAGCACTAAACACCCTCTGAGCTCCTGGTTGAAAAAGCTGGTTCTTAAAGATACTGACAGTGGTCTTGATTTGTTGCCAGAAGAGACACACATTCTCTTCCAGGAAAGAGAAGAGTGGTGAAGGCTCCTCTAGTGTTTGGTGAGCATGTGAGCGTGAGACTTGAGGCAGAGGAGAACTACTGCCTTGGAAGTAGAATAAAAAATTCACCAAGATTCTCAGTTTCAGCCACCCCTTGCAGAAGGAAAATAAGATAATGCTATATTCCAAAGGCTCCTCCTACATACTATAGATTTAAAACAAACCCAGACAGCTGTGAAGCTGTTCTCTATAAACTAGAAGGCAAGAGCTGTTGCATCAGTGGAACTGAGCCAACTCCTGTATTACCCCGCATCGCCAAAACGTTAGCCTGGTTACAGATTAAGCAGAGTTCCCATCCCAAAACTCCACTGTGGTGGGCAGAACAAAGGTGGTAACTCCTTTAAATAGCCCTTCCTCCGAATTTAAGACTCAAAATTTATTCTGAATGTGCAAGTCCTGAAGAATCTGCAGGCAGGGCCACCTTCACACTGGTTCTAGAGACAGAGCACTAGAGATGCCTTTGCTGGAAGCTGCCCCATTCCTAAAGAGGAACCCAAACAATGGAAATAAATGTCTGTTGAAAAGAAAATCAGAATCTAAGGAGGATGGAAGACACCAGAAGGGTAAAACAAGGATGCATAATACGTGGGATCTCAGTTTTACAGAGATTCCCAAGCAAGTGACTTGCCCTCATGCAAGCCAGGAAAGAGACTTACCAATTCTAACAAAACAGCACCTATGGCCTGTGTGGGTGGAAGGGTGTTTATATCCAGTAAGTGGATGTGTTGGGAGTCTTTTCCTAGCATTCTGTAGATTGTATTGCCACCAAAGGGATGGTTCAGCTCTTACCTTTTCATGAAGGTGACCATATACATGAGGCGAGGCGTGCAGATCATGGGCTGGTCTGTAAGGATAGCTCTCATAGCCTGCTTCACACAGTATTCTGGTTTCAAGGGTGGAAGGAAAGGCTCAATTTCTTTTCTGAAATATTTAAGATGGATTAATTATATACAGAAAGGACTGCAAAGCTGAGTTCATTAACTCACTTTCCTTGGAATGCCTCAGCAGGGACAAAGATTTCTTTCTTTTTTTTAATATTCACTTCTAAGTTACGACGACTACAGCTCAAAACTTGTGTTGCCCAAGTACAAAAGGACAGAAGACACAACAAATTCAGAGTCTGAGTTTAACACTAACATACTGAAGCAGATATAAAGCTTATTTTAATATTGTTATGGTAACAGTTGAGTTAACTTCAAATCCTTTTACAACACTACAAATGCAGAGAAGAAAGAATTTTACTCACCTGATCCGGCACCCTCTAAACATTCCTGTATCTACAAGATAAGGGCAGACTAAGGTTGTTTTGATTCCATCCTTTTCAGCAGCCTTCAGTTCATGGCTCAAAGATTCATGGAAACCTACAGCTCCAAATTTGCTGGCACAATAATCCTGTGTTGGCAATGAATGAAGCAAAAAAAAAAAAAGGTAATTTATAAAGGATGGGTGTGAATTGTATTCAAAGCCAAAGCATATCTGAGGTGATTCTCCACAGATCTTAAAAGCAGCAACAAAAGACACTCACTGAATAGAGCACCACATCTAGTCATTTATCACTTCACTTTTGAGGCAATTAGCACATAATCATGAAAGCAGGAAAGCTGAACATAGGAGGATATTACCTTGAATTCAAGTCTTTGAATCAGGCAGGCTCACGTGGCAAGTTACTCCAATTACCAGTTTGCTTAATATTAAACATTACAACAAAGGACTGAGGTACCAAATAATACCTCGGGTCAGATGTGAAAAAGCCTGGAAGAGTTGGCAGGGCATAGGTGCAAGATCTTTTGCAAGGTTAGTTTCAATAGGAGATATTATGGAGATCTAAGAGCATCATTTAATTTTCAGAAGAGCTTGTAGCTTGTACATCTCAAAAATTACAAAGTTCAGGAGCATTAAAAAGTAATTGCACAGGATTCAAGTTTCCTGCTGGATGTGTCCACCTTTGCTGGGTGGTCACACCCACAGTCTAGGAAATTTGTTGTCTTTTCCTCAAGACAGCAAGTACTCTAAAAACCCTGAAATTAGACCAGCTTCACTCATTTCTGTTATGAAACACTGCAGTTTAAGGTCCTGAACTGAGCCTTATCTAGCTACAAAGCAGCCTGTGCTAATGGGGTAATATAACCGTTATTTGTCAGACACATTAATTAATTTTCACTAACTGCATGCTTTTTGTTTTCACTTCTGTACATGCTAATGACCTAAAAAAGCAAGATAACAGGCTCTAATCTGAACCTAGTTTTGTGTACCAAACAAGTCTCACCAACTGGTGTTCTCAGAGCTGCTAGCAAGTAGACAACCCAAGGCTTTTAAGTGGGAGCTTAGTAAAGCAGGTGAGCTATATATTCTGGAAGGAAGGCTGGCAGCACTTTCCTCAGACACAGGAAATGAAAAGCATTACTTTTGAAAACCTTGCCCTTGGCTTTAAGCTTAGCACTGCCAACCTTGACAGGAGTAGATAGATGGGCACCTTTTGGGTTCCTAAATGTCCAAGGTAACTCAAAGATCATTTAGCATTCTGAAATCTTGCCTATCCTAAGCAAGACCTGCCGAGTTAGTGTTAATTCTAGTTGAACAAACCTCCACTCCAGCAGTACTGAACAATCCCAATGAACTTGCAACCGTCACAATGTGTCCATGATTCATTTCCAGCATCTTGGGAAGGAATGCTTTAGTGGTCTACAAAGGAAAAATAAATAAACAAACAGAACCCAACACCACCACCCCCATCCCCCAAACATACTCCATTAGTGGCAAGTGTTGGATGATAAACTGAGATAGAGGTTTCAAGGTGTTGGAAGTGAAACCAGTACAGGTTTTGAACTTCTGAGATTGTCAAAAATGCCAACGGACAATCTACAGCTTGTTTGTGAATTCAGACAGCAAGGATTAGAAATCCTAGGGTTAAAGGAACAGTTGAGCTCTGATGTTTATTTTTCTGCAAGAGAGTAGTTATCAGAAAGAGATAATTTGACCCTAAAATGGAAGTCACTTTTTTTAAGCTGAAAAAGGAATGCCAAGTGTTTAATTACCCCATCCAGCAGATCTGGGTTAAGACCAGTGCTGATTATCAGTTCTAATTGACAGTGTGTTTTGTTAGTTATGATTAGTTTGATGCAATTAACTTATCTTGGGCATTTTACATGAGAAAAAAGGCTAGAGGAAGAGCTTTTGCTGATGTTGCTTCTTACATACAATATAGTAAATATGTGCTACTCTGAATTGCTTTCTATCTTTATCAGTATCCATAAGCTCAAACTAAAAAGGCATTTCTATTATCAATTCCTTATTTTAAGAGCTTCAAAATATACCAACAGCAAGTCTCAAGATGAGACTTTGATTTTAACCTCCAATTCTTCTGCTTTGATTGTAAGAAAGTTTGTTTCTGTTTAACAAACCAAGTCAGGGTTAACATCTTAAAAAAATTAAACTTTAAGCAATAAATTGAAGACATTTGCTGGAGGATCAGCCCTGCTAAAATACCTGCCTGTCTCATATCTTTTCTGAAGCTGACTCAACAGTTTTCTTTTTTCCCCCAAGAAGCATTAAGCAGAGCACCATATATGATTTAAAAAAAATAAAAATCAATGAAGGTAGTAAAATGGAGTTAAGATTTACTTCAAGCTTCTAGGTTGTCAGTGTGTTATATGACATCACTTTTAAATTGCCAAAGAACTTCAGATAATGCTTTTTAATTACAAATATGCCTAGTTTATACATAAATCTATTAATGACAGACCTAGTATTCTATTCTAATTCACTCAGTACCATAAATGCTTAATCCTCCCAGAAACCTGCTCTTCCCAAGAGTTTGGATCCAAACCCAGAGCACACCAATGCCCCTTCAGTCCTTGCTACTTGCTTAATTGGTGGCTTGAGTTGTGTCAGCTGCATTCTTAAAAAGACATGCAAGCTACAGCTGAATCCATCTAATTCCATTCTGCTGCTGTCCACATTTTCCAATCACAGAGGTCAGGACAGTTTTGCTCTAATGATTTTCACATGTTCTCGTACAACATTTCTGCCTGCAGGTGTTAAATGACTAATCCAGACCTCCTAACACCACACAAAAGAGTGTTCACTGGACAGCTGGCAGATGATAGAAGATTAGCAGACCTCCTGACTCCCTGCCTTTTCTACTGTTGATTTGTGCAACTCCTAGGTTCTGTCATAACTGCCTAACAAAGCTAATTATAAAAAAATAATCTGAGAGCAAGCTGCCTTGCATTTGTTTCTATCCTCATGACAGGGATCGCTAAACCTCTTACATAGAGCCTCGGACAAGAATTTAGTTCACTGTTAAACTAAGCTGTGCCAGGCACACAAAGTTTCAGCCTCTCTCCCTGTGTTGCATGGCAACAAAGCCCAGTCATCACAGGGCAGAGCCATCTGAAAAGGTAAGAGGCCTTGCTTGGATGACACTGAAATGTTACAGCGTGTTATTTATCTGCAGCCTGCCTTATGCACCCCGACACTGATGGTGCGTACGCCAGCCCTGACCCTCTGAGCTATGCCTGAAAGAGAGCCAAGCTCCCAGCTCAGTCCTGCTAACAATTTACTCCCCTCTGGAGCATTAGTCAGCTCCATCAGCAGTTTCCACTTACGTCTCAGTTATCTGTCCACATCACATCGGAATGACTGATTGCCACTTCACATTGCCAGAAAGCTTGATAATGCAGACTGAAGCTCTGGCTGAAAACCACAGCCACTACAGAAATGAAGGGGCGCTCGCCTTGGAGTTTGTCTTGGGGGAGAAACAATGGAGAGAAGTAGCAATTGCTATTTTTTTTCCTTCCTACCACTTTCAAGGCATGATTTGATGCTTTTTTTTTTTTTTGCAAGAGATAATAGGAAGTTCACCAAGCTTTGTTGGACTGGCTTTTCTATTATCTTTACTACAGCACTGTTTTGTTTGGTTTATTGTTTTGGTTTGTTCTCCCCATCCCCCTTTTTTTTTTAAACAATGATTATTATAAGTATAGGTACTTATGGACACCTAGTTATCTACAGCTGAAGAAGAGAATTTTTACAGGCATATATATATAGGTAATAACCAGAACAACTACAGAGCAGTAGATGTTGGAAAGCCTGCTCAGCTATACTACACTCCTTCAAAGTGTTCAGATTACAAAGACTGAGTTTTCAGAGCTTGCAGCTCAAGTAACTCATTTTCAACCAAGAGGAAATGGGAATGTGACTAAAACTCCATCAAGGACAGTTTGGGGTGACATCTTCAGCAGTTCAAGTGCAGACCAAGCAACTCCAAGCAGCAGAACTATAGCAATTTCACATAAGTCATCACTTGAGAGGCCATTTATGGCCACATGGCTCTTCAGCTCTGAAGACACTCAGCAATTAATAGAAATCTTTACATTAGACCCCAGTGTTCTGGAACAGCCTGTTCAGAGCAGGTCCCTGTCGTGGGACACGATCCTGCAAATCCATTTAAAACCTGAAGCTGAGGCAGTCTAAGATGACAGCCCAACTACCCTATCTGTGGAAAACTTAGCAGTCAACTCAATGTTTCAGCTAAATGGATGTCCAAGGTGGTCACCTCAGTTGCTGCCATCCTCCAGCCATCTGGAACAGCTGGGAGTCAGCACTTGAAAACAAGCACTGTCAGAGGCAGACACACCCTACGAGGGGACGCAGTTCCAGTCGGAGTAAGGGCTTGCCCATCGCTCCTCCCAGCCTCCTCTTGCTGGGAAAAACAATCCCAAAGCAAAGTTATTCTCTTTCGTGGTATAAGCAATCCCCAAATAAATCAGCATCCTCACTGAGCTTCTGGCACAGCCTGCTGCTTTGATCAGAGCAGCTTCTTCCATACTCTGGTCCCCAGCTTTTCTGCTTGTTATACAAGAGATCAACCCAGTTTCTTGTTTCTTTCAGCTCCAGCTACATCTTCCTACCAGACCAAAGCCTTCTGTGTGCTTCCTGTGCTGCTGAGAAACTAGTTAAGAGTTTGACCAGTTTGGAACAAAATGCCTCCTAGGTGGCCTTCCCATCTGGAGCTTGTCTGAACAGGTAGCACAGCCCACATTAGTCTTCAAGGAGATGCATAAACACATTCATCCTCCATAAAAACAAGAGGATTAGAAGATACCCAGCAAGAAATATGTTTTGTCCATGACATTAGAAGTGAGGAACCAGGCCCCCAGTATAATTCAACTCAAGTGATTTAATCAAACTATCTGCCCTCTGGTTTGGTCCTTTAGGTTTCAGTTGAAGATGTGTAACCAAAATGTTTTAAGCACTTAGTCATAGCTGGGTCTTATTAAATGACAAAAGTAACACACTTTTCATCACTGAGGATAAACCTTTAAGTAGAATACAGTGGAGGAAAGGAACTGTGTTGTGGTGCATCAAGTTATGCAGCATATGACATCAAGAAATTCAAGTTAAGCATCCTCTTCACTCAAATTATTTCTTTTTAGAAAAAAAAGAACCCTCAAAACCCCAAAAGCATAGTGCCACCATTCATCTAAGACGCAGTAGAGTTTAGATACAGGAGCTAGGTGGGTAGATAATACATGAAGCTATTCTGAACAGAGAGCAGAGCTAGTTTTTCCAGCTAGTTTAAGCTTTTTTGAGCCTAGAGATCAATTCCTAGCCTAAGAATTTTCCTCCATGCTTCTGAATATACCAGTAAGAACAAACTATTCCCAGTAGCTGTAACCAAACATCTATTTCAAGTGCACACAGCTTTAATGACTTATTTCTCACAAGTGTGAAACTGAACAAGCATTTACATGTCACTTCATAGCTTTCCTAATCTGTTCTCAACATTTTGGTTTACGGCAAATTAACTTCTAACAGTCTGGCACTTCTTCCCTCCCCTTCCCCAAATTCTTTAGTTCCATTCTTAATGAAACAAAACTCAAAAGATTGTGCAACACAAAGAACAGCACAGCTGCAATGTCAAGACAAATTAATCTAAATACAGCAACTGAGAATATGAAGAAATACTGTGTTTGGGAAAGTGATTTTTTAATTAAATTTTGGATTAATTATTCTTAAAGAAGAAAGCAAGCAGCCAGAGAACACAATGTTAGCTGTATGCAGCTCGAGACAAAGGATGCTGAGGGCAGAAAGCACACTAAAGTAAAGTACATGCTGACTCGTTTGCTTTCTTTGATATAAACACAAGCAGATACCGAGATATAAGGTCCTTTAAGTATCTTTTTCCATACAGTAATTTTTTTCATACCTTCTGTCAATATTCAACAGCCCTCTTAAACTATTTGGATGGCATAAACAAGCTGCTTTACTGCAAAAGAAATTCCTTTATGCTAAAGGAATAGCTCATTTCCATACAGACCCTTCAGGTCCATCAGAGGATGGAGCACGGTTAGTTTTCTGGGGCTGATCAAAACAGGAGAGTTTTTGCATCACTACAGATTATCCACACCAGTGGTGTACTGGTATAACAGGTAAGACATTTCCTCCCAAGCCCCAGCTATTCCTGAGCACCAGGACAGATGCATAACAGTGCAAACAAGTGAAACCTTTGGATAAATGTATCATTTCATCTTCACATTAAACACTATTTGGCCAGACCCAAGAAAGAAAATTGGTGTGATTAGTCAAGGAGTTGTCCAGACAGTTCTGGGAACTAAGGTACCAGAGATGGTAACAGCCTGTTGCCAGGAGTGTTAGCTAATCCTAGAACTGCTGTCATCAAGCAATGGAGCCAGTGACAAAGTGTTACTTCAAGTTTTTGTCTAAAATACCCATCGTATTCTCTCACACCCTCAGGGTGGCTATTTACCCTTCCTTCCTTCCCATTCTTCTTCACAGACCACAGCAGGACACGCTGCAGGTTCTCCTACTCCCATAGAGAACAGCATGTGGTCACTTGCTGCTCCACCACAGAACGAAACAGGATTTCCATATGGCCCCATTTCTCTTTCCATTCCAGTAACTGAGAAGGAATGCACAAAGGTCTGACAAACTGGCACCTCTACATCTTCTGCAGTCAGGCTGTCAAATCCTTTCTTTAAAGTAGGTTTGTCCAAACTGGGATGTATAGCACTCTGTTAAAAAGGAAAGAGAACTGACTGAAAGGTAGAAAAACCCCACAGCAAGTTTCAGTAAACGTACTGAAGGGTTTTTTCCCCAGCTACAGTCACACAGCCCAGCTTAATTCAGAAGATAACCACTTTAAATTTTATAAGCACAGGGTAAGATTTCACTTGCAGGATTTCAGTGAAAACCATCACCAAACAGTTTTAGAAGAGGCCTTGAAAGTATATCCTGGAACTGTGTGACTCTCAAAGGAGAGTGTATTGCAGTTAGAGAGGAATATCCAAAATGCCTTCTCAAGCAGAGCATGCAGTGACAAGCCTGGATTTCACCATTTATTTTCCTTCTAACTTTTGTATTTGGTTCCAATGAGAAATGAGAAAAATTACTTGTCATTTGCACTATCATCTCCATTACTTTTCCCCATATTAGCTCCACATCCTTCTTAAATTCCATCATAAAAGCATCTCTGAAATATTAGGTCCAGGTAACATTAGTAACTATGCTCCAACTACCTGAAAATAATAAGGACAGAGTTGAAGACCAGAGACACCACACAGCACAAAGGACAAAGTTCTGCCATTAACAGCCTGAGCACAGAGGGTAGACAGAAGTCTACAACTACTGTTGACCTTGCTCATCAAAAGGGACCAAAGCTGTACTCTGAAGGACCTCAGATGTTTCTCCTGACTGTTTTCAAGAAGCACTGGGCCCCTTTCTGGATAAATAGTCACCATCTAAGCAAATATTTGAATAGCTGTGGAAATTACTACTATTTTTGATCTTTAATTTCTAGTCTGGAGATGTGATAGTGAAAAATAGGCCAGAATTACCCAGTCTTTCTAAAGTAACGACTTAAATAAAGCCACACATTTCTCTGGGTTTATTTTTTTGATGGGTCAGTCCAGATAGTTTTGCAGCAGAAAGGAACAGGAGACAAACAAGATCCTCAACCCAAGCTTCCATAGACCACTGTATTGAAAGCATGAAAGGAAACTATTCAAGGATTGCTCTTAAGTGTGCCTTGAACAGGACCTGGGTTCACAACAATAAAGCTAGACCTTCCAGTATTTCATCTCCAAAGGAGTCCCTTAGTTATTGAGCTGCTGGGAGGCAACACAACCTTCAATTTCTAACTAAAGCTTTATTTGTCCTTCACATAAAAACCCACTGTTTGGGGGCCATGGGGATTCCTTTAATACTGAACTGTGACAGCAGCTAATGCTTAACATACATGCACAGTAATAATGTTACAGTTGCCTTGCAACCAGCAGCTCATGAAAGAGCAGGACAGACTTAAACAGAGGTCTATAATGATTACAGCTAACAAGGAAGCAAAGACACCCCACCCCCACCCACCTCAAGTTCTTTGGATAGCCTACATTGGTAGGCAGAGTGAAACTATAGATAAGATCTACCCAGATTAGGAGGTGAAGGTAATAAATACTCTGAAGAATTCGGTCACAATGAAAAGCAACATCAGTTAATTTTCAAACGTGTTTGATTTACAGAGAAATAAGCACCTTTTTCCTCTCCAACTCTGCATGAAATACTGCTTTGAAGTATGTGAAGTCTTCCTTAGTAAAAGCAGAAGTTACTTGAATCACTTGTTCTTAATTCATGTTAGTATTTAACATTCCTGTTTTCTCCACCCTCAAGGCTGATCCATACACATAAAATTCCCTGCTTCTCGGGCATCTTTATTCAGCTGAGAAGCACCAAATCCGTACAAAACTAGATTAAATCTTATTTACTAAAGTTTTCAAGTGGGTTTGTGATTAGTAACAAACATCTGCCATGCTATTTGCTAGAGAATAAGTATGCTACAGTCCATATTTACAGTGATACCTTGTTTAGCATTTGTAGTATATTTAGGGTCAAGTTCTAAAATTTCTCCCATTTTCAAAGCCAATAGTTCATACTGTTTCCTGTGAGTGGTTCAGTTATTGTAGTGGCTCCTCTTGCATGGAGTCAACTCATCTTGAATATATCAGAAGCAAGGTGAAACTGAATTATGCAGTTTCCTTAATCAGATTTTAGTGTCACAAAGCTGTTTACAGTGGATAGACAGTAAAGTAATGCTATTAAAGAAAAAAAAAAAAAGAAAATCACTAGAAACTAATGCCATTAGTTCTCAAATATTGACCATTGATTTCCACTCTTTACCACTAGAGCTAATTATGCCATGCCTAAGGCAAGTGAACACTGCCTGGCCAGATTGCTTTCTGTGTAGCTTGTTAACAAGGCTTGGCTGAAAAAAAGGGTTGTGTCTACAGAGTGGGATACAAAATGTGCTTAGGACAGGACAAGGCACCAAGAACTTTGCTTCTGTTGCCTTATGTCACTGCATTGCCTCCCTCTCCTCTTTCTTTTAAGGGCTTTTCTCAGCCCCCGTCAATGATCTTATCTCAAATTAGATAACTAAGACTAGAGTAAGACAGCTTTGTTCTCCCTCTCATCTGAGCTGTAGGTTAAGTACTCAAAAAATGTACCTAAATAATACAATTCCTGCTTCAGACACTTTCTTCTTGAGTGTCAAGGTGGAAGAGGCAATATCACTTATGGTTTATGGTGGTCTGCTGCTAATTGATCTACCAGCTTTCCTATATCAAGCTTTTTTTCATGGCTTCACTCTAGATTGTGAGTGCACTTTTAACTAGGGCAGAGGGTTAGGTGCATATTACACAGCCAAAGGTTGCCCTGATTTAACATTTCACTTCTGTTTAGAGACACCACTACCTAACATGCTTTCTGGGCATGAAGAAGTTCAGGTATTCAAGCTGGACTACTCTTTTTCTACTCCAGCAAGTAAAAACAAGAGCCTCAATGTTACTGGTACTCAGCCTCCACCTTTGCTAGCTTAGGGAGAAAATACAACAGTTCTCAAGAGCACAGAGACCTTGCATTCTTTGTCACTGTGTTAACTGTAAGTATATCAACATACAGTCCTAACTGGAAAGGATGTTGATTCCTCTGCCATCTCTCTCTTGTATCTTCCACCTGGAGAGAAGGTCCAATGAAGCACCTAGAGAATTTTTTTTGCAGAATTAGCATTTTCAGCTGCATTCAGATCACACCAATAACATGGTGTTTCCAAAAGCTAACGATGTCCCCTTGGCTATTAGATGCCCTCGGTACCTATCCTTCCTTGACAGTTTCTAAAGGGTATTCTGAGCCTTTACAAACAATTCTGCCCACTTTGAACTTTAATGGCTTTTAAAGCTTGGACAGATCAATGATGCTGTGTTCTCAACAGCTAGCAATGAACAGAGAGAAAGACAGCATCTCTGCTTAAGCAGTATAGAAGTGTAGAACCTAAGTTGTCAATGATGTTTGTTGTGGATTTCAAACGTTAAGGATTAGTGGTAGGTAAGATGGCATGGTAAGAGGGCTGCTGGAGGCAGAGCTGTGTGTTCAGTCTGCCACCTCACACTGCAAAATAAGCAAGAGACAAGACTAGACTGAAGTAGAACTCGGGAACAAACGTATACATGCAGACTTCAGTAGCTGTCACAAATTTAAGGCATAACCAAGCACGAGAATGGAAACTGCTAAAGCACTCATGCTCAAAAGCTGACCTCTTCCCTCCCAAAGGCAAGTACAAAGTACAAGTTGCTATTTATCCACCAGTAATATTAATCTCCTTCTACTCTCAGACAATCATAGCTACCAAAATCACAATTGCTATTCAATTTAAAGCAGGGTTGGCAGCAGCCACAGTAACACAGTTTAAAGAAAGTGAATCCTTCTGCTCAAATCCAACATGTCAGCATTTAAGCTTTCCATACACAGAGCTCCAACACAGCTCTGACAGGCCAGTTACACTTCTGTAAAGTCAGGAGCTTAAAGCTACAATCCCAGTAGGTAGCACCACCAACTTCCTATTCTTCCTGAGGCAGATCTGTCAGTAAATACAAACTTAATGTGTATTTATTCAAATATCAAACTTGAAATTACTGCTCAAGATCAGAAGAGGTTAACAGTTGGCTACTCCTTTCTGCAAAAGCTGGTTCAAGTCATGTCAGAAGTTAAGCAACTAGAAATTCTACTTTGTTTATACACTGACAAATGGCCTTGTCAAAGGATTTGTAGTGTTTCAGAGCTATGTTGACATTAGTGTAACAAACACATTAGTCCCTCACCTTCATTAGCAAGTCTGCAACAAATGTCCAACCATTTGGAGAGCAGTTATTTATTGCCAGCTATTTGATAATCTTGACAAAAAAATGAAAACATGCCCCAGTGAGTCAGTGAAAAATATAAATAACAAATTCATTTTACATATATTAGATAAGAGCTCAAGAATATTCTGGACAGTCTACAATCCAACTTTTAAACACACATTTTTCTGCAGCTTGCCATAAGCTTAGTCATCCTCTGGAATATTTAGTAATTTTAGTCTGTATGTTTCCAAAAAGTTACTAGAGAACAGTACTGTCAGAACTACTTAAGGAGTACAAGAAGTCATCATTCATGTTTTGTGATTTATGTAACAGGCTTCTCAAGAAGTTGCTAAACAGAAAATGACTTTCACATTTTATAGATACCTTATGGCCAGTACCTCTCTATAGAGCTGCAGCTGCTATAGCACTTGAGTGCAGATGAGAGCAGAGTCATTTTATTCATCAACTCAGTCACCAAGACATTATTTTGAATCAATTACTTTGTAAGAAGTATCTCAAGAGCACTAAGATTAGAAGGAAAGCTTCCTTCTTCACAGAACAGCCTGACTTAGTGGAAACAAAAAAAATCCAAAAGATATTATAGTTGAATGGAAATTTAGCTTCAGAGTTTGTTTAGGCAACAGTAAGACCCTAGAAGGCTCCAACTTCTTATGGAGTAATTCAGTGAAAGAGAATTAACATTTTTGAAAGGCATGGAGCTTAAAGGTTGGTGTTTCTGTTTCATCCTTCTCCCCACCCTCCAACAGCAGAGATACGTAGTCCTAGCAAGTAAACTTTGGCTATATAAGCCAACAGAGACTAAAGCAACAAGAAACCCTCCAGCTAGTACAGTGATCAAAACAGCCACTAATACAATTTGCAAAGATTCTCCTTGCACAGGCATTTCAAACAAACACCAAACTGCTGATTTTCTTGGGGGGGGGGAGTTTTCCAAGCCTTCCTTTGCCTGCCTGCAGAAACTCATTTTGCAAAAGCTGAACCATGGCCCTGGCCTATTTTTAATCCCATCCAAATGGTGTTAGTACAACTGATTTCAGGAGAAGGCATAGGGATCATTGCTCTTGATGGCACACGAGAGCAATTATAGTATTAGCAATCACAGTACAAGGCAAATAAGCTGGAGTTGTTAACACATTATTTGATGCGTTCATAAAATTAACTTGCATTTATCTAAGTGTTTTTAATAGGGTGCAATTACAACTCTCCAATCCCTTCAGAAGTCGAGCTGTTAGATTCAGACTGTTATGCCAGTGGCAGATTTGCTGTAGCTTGGAACCACTTATGGCTACTTAACTATTCAGAGCCTGTAAATCCTATTCCAGAAAAATCTCTCCAAGAATGACATTACATTTGAAGTCCTGTTCACAGCTACATGGTTTTATCCTATTCCTCCTCACTCCTTCCCCAGCACACACACACACACTGGCTAGTCCAAGTCTTTTGGTGAGGTGGTTCTAATCTCTAGACAGAAAAACTAAGCAACTTGGCCAAGAAAAAGAAGAGGTTTTCCTCCATGCCCTCCAGACAAGTTAGCAAGCCAAACTGGCTCACCCAAGAATCAGATAAGTACCAAAACTAGTGCAAGGTAAGATGCAGATGGAAGGGGTGGTCCCACGTGGCAGATTGCCACCACTAAGCTGGCCTTGTAATTTCATCCTAAGTCAACAGAAATTTTGGACAAGTTACTTTTAAGCATATGCTCAAGTGCTCTTCCAAGCCAACTCTGAAAGGGGAATGCTCGAGAAACTGTCACACAAGTTCAAACAGATGGCAGAAGTGACCAGCACCAGGGCACATTTAGGTGCAGAATTCAACAGCCAAACAAACTTGAATTTCAAAAGGCTCACAGCAAATCACCCACCTCAGCTCTGCAGCTGTTCTGGCATTCCTTGGTCTCCCATGCCCTTCCAGCCCAGTGGGGATAACTCCCTCGTGTCAAGCATTAATTTGACTGGCATATAAATCATTATACTAACGTAGTTATTTACAGGAACAGAGTGTTCACTCAGAAGTGTGAGCACAGATGTAAATCTCTCCGTGGTCTGTGATATACATTCTTCCAAACCCCCAGAAATGGAGATTCTGCCAAAGTCTGGCTACTCACTGTAACTGTACTTTGAAAAAACTTTAACCAACCAAGAGCCCTAAAACCACAGGTAGAAGCCTAAAGCATCACACCTAAATCAGCTTCAGTTTGCCTTTGCAGAAAGGCCTCTACTGTTTGTTTTGTTGGTTTTTTTTTTTTTCCACAAGAGACAGACAGGTATCAGTAACTCAGTTTTACCATCAGTGTGAAGAGCCAGAAAACCTCAAAGGTCAAGGGAGCAAGGTTTATCAAGAGAGTGACACTCTGGCTTTTACATACAGAGGACTGGGGAAAGGTTTAGTACTAGAGATACAGACTCAAAACCTTCCCTCCCCCCAGAAAGAGCTGAGAAGGGAAATCAAAGCATGAGAAGCATTAGGAAAGAATAATATTTTGCCACTGATAAAGATAAAAGGTGAAAAGTTTTTAAAAGTGCAGTGCTAAAATGGCAGGGATGGTGCCAGAAAACATCTTCCCTCAACCTATCTAGTCAGAGTAATTGATGATGCAGAGCTACAGAAAAGGATTGCTCACCACACAGCTCGGTTAAGAGAGCTCTTAGGCAGTGATGCAAATGCTGTTAGCAGGACACTTACTCCTGTCATAATTAGGGTTACTTTTCTCCACAGTTAAGCACATGAACATGCCTGTCTTTTACAAGTCTGTTATAGTCACTTGGTGGTTACAGAAAGTTAGTAAACTAATGACATCTCATTAACTTAGCTGCTTCTCAGAAAATAAAAGCAAATGTTACTTGTAGATAGAAGAGTCTGGGACTTGAAACTCCATTGCTCTCAGCCTCCCCAGGACAAGAAAGGCATACAGTTCATCTTTTTAGACTGATTATTTCACTAAAACAGCAAAAAAAAAAATCACTCCAGTTCTAGCCAGGCTAGGCACCATGCTGGCAAAGACTATTTATTGCTCTAAGGTTTTCCTGTCTCCCCAAATCCTGCACAAGTAACAGCCTAACACCAGGCTGAAGTCAGGGCAGTTCTTGCTTATTCAGCTAACCTGCCTCATTCCAGAGGAGGCAGGAATTTAATCACACTGATCACTTAACCAGGACCATTTCTTCAGAGCAGACCAGCAATCCTGAAAACATTCGTACCAGTTTGCTCACATCTCCAACCCTCACACAAAGTCACAGGAGACTGAAGAGTGAGATTGTCCCAAGCACTTTACATCTCTGCAAACTACACCACAGCTCCAGCTTGATTTTAGATGGCTGTACATTAGCAAGCCACTAATAACTGATTTAATACTCAAAATATGCTTCAAATAGTTTGAGAAACCTTGGCATGATCTCTTCAGGGCAACTTTCCTTAACAGAACTTCTGCATTGCCACTCTTTTTACCTAAACTCTTCAAGCTTTATGTAGTTTAGCATATGGAAACAACTAGCTGATTGCACCTTATGCTACCACCTTAGACACCTATCTACAGGCAACAAACAATTCACAGGTCACAAGGTGAGGATCCCTATTTTCTGTTGAGAGAGTCCAAGATCCACGCACCTTTCAAACAGCACAGTGAATTAATTTCCAAAGCATACCTGAGAGAAGCCACTGCAAGAGTTCAGGTGTAACTGAAGCAGTTTAAGGAAAGCATTCTGCATGGTCACTGATTTGTTAACTGATGGGGATGACAATCATCATTAATGCTTCTTGTGCAGCTTCTGCTTGAACAGGAGGCAGCGTTCTCCACTATGCAAGGAAGAGGCTGTAGCACAGCAAGTACACATGGGTGTTGTAACATTCAAAGACTCTTCAATAAGCTTTTCCCACTGCTCTGACAGAAATGTTGCTCATTAAACAAGTTGAGTGCCATAAGCTGTTTTGTTCAGACCCCTTGATATGTAGCTACTCATTTATCATCAAGATATGGTAGACAATGGAGAACCAGGGCTGAACAGCCTCAATCGACCTCAAGGGCTAGAGCTGAGTAACTACAGTTCAGTGAGCAGCACTCTGGAAGCTCACCTATAGGGGCCTGAATTTGTACGATTCCTACACAGTGCAAATGAAGGGGCACTTCACACAAGACAAACACCCACCTACCACCCCATCCCAACATGCTTAATTCTGCTTGCTGACTCTGCAGTCGAGTCTGTTGTCTGAAGAGTCCTTTTCATCCTCACCCACATCTACTGTGAAACTAAGATCACTTCTGCAGCCGAGGCTTAGACATCCAGGTACCTACCTAAACAGTTTGGGGTTGTGATCCCCCCAAAAAGGATAAGAACACTCAAAATACTTTTAATGCTTTCTTTTTGGTAAAATTATCACCATAGCTAAAATGTGACTACAAGACTAGATTACAGCTACACAGAGATTGCAAGATACAGGTTAGAGAATTAAAGATTACACGATGGTGACAACTGTGCTTCACACAGTGCTAAGCAAGCTCCTGGCAGACTGTAAAATAGAACTGTGAGGAAAGTTTTAAGTACAACTAATATGACTGTTTCTGTAGCCAAGAGTGTGACTGCTTTTTCCCCTCATATTGACTACCACATGTATGAAGCATGTGCTGGCTAAGGTAATTTACAGGTGACATGTAGCTGGAATCATTCTGCAAGAGAAGATTTAGTTTTAATGATACCATTGGATCACATGTGGATGTTTTGCTTGAACTTGATCCAACTCATTTCTCAAAGAAAATAAGTCAAGAATGCATAGGTTAAACTTTGGAAGTCACCTTACACATCCTGGGATATATTATCATGAAATTAAAAATCTGCTTATTCAAAATGCTGAATATAGCCAGCACCAGGATAATATTGTGTCTACATTTGATCACAGATACCAGAATGCTAGAGACAAAGGCAAAAATCAAACTGGTATGCCAACAGGCCACAGGACTCAACATGGTATAGGTTCAAAGAACATAAAAGCAGCTCTTCTTCTGTAGAAGATTCAGTATGCACACTAAGTGCAACGTTGCCCAAACTAAAACTATAGGCATAAATAAGCTTTATTTAATACAAGAGAGCTTGAAGAGACTAAAAATCTCTAAGTACTGATACATTATATATAACTAATTGGCTTATTTTCCAAGGCTTTAACAATCCTGTCAGTCTACTTAGACTGACAACTACAGCAGCTGCATAACTAAGTATCTGATTTAGTGACTCTACATTAACTGTCTTTCCAAGGGACAATTAAAGTTTCAGACTACTTATGAATACCCTAATTACTTTAGTATTTCCCTCTACTCAGCCTTTGTCTCTTCCTCTATCAGTGTCAGGCCACCTAAAAGATTTGTTCAAGTCTTACAAAGACAAATATATCTGCATAACTTCAAAACCCCAAGTAGTTTAAGTGAATGAACATAGCTACTCTGGTTAAGACAAAACTTCAAACTCCAGCCCCTAGACTCTCACTACATAGGCTTGTTTTGTGTTTTGTTTTTTTTTTTTCCCTATAAATGACAGAGCTGGAGCTGAATGCTTTTGCTTCCCCCTTTTGGTCAGAAGAGAACTCCTCTAGGAGAGCTTTAAGCTGAAAGTTTTTGGAGGATGTTCTCTTAGCTGAATACTGAAAGTCTGCTATATAGAAGGAGCTTCACATCTCAGAACTTCACAAGATGCTGATCATCACCTTGCTCCTGCCCTTCCATGAGTCCCATTCCATGACCAACCTCTAGAAAGATTTCCCAGGTGCTATGCTGATGTATGGTATGAATACTCACTTGTCCTGCAATAGCATTATTCTTCCAGAAACAGACAAGAAATGTTAAGAGTAGGTACAAGAATCTCTCATCATCCCAAAGTGAGTTTGTACAGTAATCTTATTAAATACAGTTCCACAATCTAAACCAGTTTTTTGATACTTAAGCTTTGTTGCAAAACCACAAGAACGAAAAACTGTTACTCCTCTATTTGCTTAAAACTGATTAAGCAACAGCTTTCTCTTCTACCACGATTTAACATTTCTCAAACCTGAATCCTGACATATCACAGGAAGAAAATTTCCTCGCCTGCAGAGTTCAGTTCCAGTAATTGACAAGTGCAGCCAAGTAAGCTATTCTTGCAACAGACTGACAGGAAAGATAGTGTTACACTCCTGCTACAGTTTTATGCATCTGCAAATTATAGTAAACCAGAGCTGGCTTGTTTCAAACCAGGAATGGATTTTGTCCCTATGTTTCCAATATCAGAAGCATTCAAGTTATCACAGCATGAAATAACAGGCTTTTAATACTGCAGGGGATTTTATGCTGTGGAAATTGCTACATGATGCAGTGGTGACATGTTTATATAGAACACTCATAGAAGGGATTATACAAATCATGAATGTCAGCAAAATGGAAAGCATCTGTTTAGGCCGTGGCATGCTGCTAAGGCTCTCTCCTCTGCCAGTGTGTGATATGGCCCACAGCCTACACAGAGTCACAACAGCAAACTCTCATGTCACTGCCTACTGCAGAAGTTGGGCAGCCTTCAGATTGTAGCTGCTAACAAAGCAAAGCTCAGATCACCTGCATTCTGCATAGAGAGCAAGCAGCTAATCTTATTTCAGATGGTTCTAGAGAACAGCACTAGAGCCCCATTTTGGGTTTTTATACAGAAGCACACTCAAGCTTGATTAATGACTGAGGGGTGAGGAAGAATTTTCCCTGTCCACATTAAAAAAAATAAATAAAACAAACAAAACCCCAACAAAACCCCAGAAAGTACAGACACTTAACTACTGAAGCAATATTACATAGAAGATTCGTGTCTTTATAAAATGCATTTACAGCTTTTTGGATGAAACACCCTCCAAGAATAGTTAAAAGCCTACATAATGCTCCAGAGTATAAGCTTTGCTTTTGGACCACCAGTTCAGCTGACATAGAAAAGACTGTCTCTAAGACTTCACACATGTAGACACATTGTTCCATTTAAGTCAGCATTGACTTGCATCAAAAAAAAAAGTTGGCTTCAAAACAGCTGATTCAGATAATACCTTATGAATTAAGTACTATTACTTTTAATAGAAGTCCACCCACTGTTGGTCAAGTCAACCTTTTCTGGGATCATGAAGAGGAAGACTGGGGGAGGGGGAAGCTTTGCCACTAGCGAAGCTTAAGAGGAAAAGCAAAGCAGGACACAAAATCTGCAAGAAATGTACATGTGAACAGATCCTCAATTAGATATAAAGTGTGTTGACCACTCCTGAGAAGCTGAAGCCAAAGTCAAGTTTCACAGTAGAGATCTGACTATACCTTCTTGGAGGTTTGTTTTTCTTATTTTAAAGTCACTTAACACTGTAATATTTCAAGATGAAATTGTTACAGAAACCAAAACATAGGAATACTAGATTCCAGTTTTCTATTCGTGTGACTCAGAACACAGAGGATGCTTATAAAGGTCTCTGAAACAATGTCATAAATAAGGCAGAACAGCTGGAGAACTTAGGATCCTCCCATACTTCAATTCACAGTGATGTCATAATTTAGAGTTCTTGGAAACTTTGTCAATGTGGCATTTAAACCACATCAATAACAGTCATTAAATCTACTGCACATCTCTGCTTAAGCATCAATTGAACTTTTATGAAGGGGAATACAGAGAGCTCTTCGCTCCAAGAAGTCATATGAGAGCTTTCTCAGAACCTTTCAAATCGCCTTAAAACATACTTCCAGAATTTAGAAGAGGTTCTAAACACTATCTCATGTGCACTGAAGTTTTAAGCGATCTCTCTGCAAGCTTTACAATACATTGGGAAAAAAACCCCACTGCTCTGCCATTAATTGTTGCACAGCACAGATCTGAAGAGGCTCCTTTAGGGTTCTGAAACAGCATTTCACTCCCATGTTAAAGAGGTCAGGTTTGGGAGATGCTTCTAAGTTCTGAAGAAGAGACATTTTACAAAGTTTTATTATGAAAAAGTAAGACCAGCCAAAGAAGGCTTAAGTCAAAGTATATTCCACATTGCTTAATCCTTTGATCATTATGCAAGTGTATTTCATAACCTTATTTGAAGGATCAAAGAACAGTTTTAGTACTAACAATGGGCTCAGTCTGACAGCTAATGCTAACCCAAGTGTGCATCATGCCCTCCTTGAACACTCCAGTTTATGCAACTCCACAACTACCAGGGGTTCAAAATGAAAGCACACAGGAAAACAAGGTTTAGATACACAGAGTAAGATCATACAGCTGCTTCTCCTTGCTTAACATCTGCTAGTTATGGAGACAGTATCATCCCAGAAACCATATTAAAAGATTTTTCTTACATCTACTGGTGGCCCCCAGACAAAACTATGAGGACAAATACACAGGATTCCTGAAAAAGTGTTTTTGGCTTGATTTCTTGAGAAATCTTTTTTGCCTTTCCTCCCAGCCTTCAAAAGGAACAATTTGCCTCCAAGGCAATTGAAACAACATTTTCAGCGGGGGTTTTAAGTATTTTTGTTTCCAGAAATGTGCAAGTTGACTATTGTAACCATCATTTAAAAAAGGACCTTAAAATTGCTAACGTGCTATCAGAAGACTATAGGAGGAGGGCGGAGAAGCCCCTCATTAGCAGTAGCAACCTTCAGGCAGATTTCAGAGGGCATGCTTGCAATGGATTTCAATACACAGGGCTACAGAAAAGGGTACAAGGCTTAGAACACGGGATTCAAGTGGGATCTAGTTGATTTAAAACTCTGTTAGTAACTTTAATACCCACCATTCCTGTTAAACAGAACGGGAAGCTAAAAAATAAGAAACTCCCAAAGTAGGGAGCTTGCAAACGAAAGGGAGCAAGTACAAAACTCAAGGAAACAGGAGTTTAGCAACAGCAGTTAATTTCCCCCCATTAACTGACAAAAAGGAGTTTATAGTTACCCAGAAGTGTGCGTGGCAGTTGACCATCATGGTCCTCTCAATAAGCTCATCAGGACACTCCAGAAGATGGTGCCCGGAGACCACACCGGCATTGTTAACCAGGACAGACACCTCACCAACCTCCTTCTGGACTCTCTCAGCAGTCGAGTAGACATTTTCTCTTTTGCCCACATCACAGGTGTATGTGTAAACCTGCAAGTTGCAATGAGGCAGCGCTTCTTTTTCTCCATCTCCAGCTACTAAGGGACACAAACAGGGGGTGTGAGGAGGGGGAAGGGAAATAAAGTTCTTACTTGTATTTTGACCTTCAAACGAGTAAGTCAAGTGGAAACAGTGAATGCATTTCCATTCTAGTAAAACTTCTATTTACTTTGGTGTCACCGCAGTTACACAAGGGCTCCTCTATTCGTTATTGCTGCCAAAGCGTTTTAAGAAGAGCTTCAGTTTTTACAGCCGCTACCCACAGCGGGTCTCCGTTCCCCACCACGAAGCCCCGGGCAGCAGAAGCATTACGGGGGCGTTCGATGCCTTCGTGCCCGGGGGCTGCAACCCGCCGGGTGGGCGACCTCGGCCAATTCTTCCCCGGACCGGCTGAGCCCGGGGAGCCCGCGCCCGCCCCGACAGGCCCGCCGCTTACCTCGGGGTGCGGCGGCGGCAGCAGCCTCCGCTATCTCCCGGTAGATGTGGCGCACCATGCCCGCCGTCTCCTCGTTGCTTTGAGTGTTGATGTCCCAAAGCACCAGCAGAGCCCGGCGACGGGCAAACTCGAGGGCGAAGAGGCGGCCCAGGCCGCTGCCCGCCCCGGTGATCAGGCACACCTGCCCCGCTACGCTCTTCTCCTTGGGCCGCACTAGCCACTTGGCCGCGGCTAGTACGAAAGCCCACAACACTCTGAAAGTCACCACAAAAAGCTCCAACAGGATGTTCATGCTGCCGGATACCCGACCGCCCGGAGGGACCCGCGCGTCCCAGCACGGCCGCCCGCGGAGCCCGAGGGGACGGACGCCGGCGGCTCCTCCTCGCCGCCCAGCTCCCCCACCTGGGGCCGCCCGTGCCCGGGACCTCCCGCTGCGGACAATGAGGGAGACTCCGCTCCCAGGGCTTGGGGGGGGGGGGAGTGCTGGTGGGGGGGTCCCGCTGTGCCGCCCAGAACCGGGCTCCCCCCTCTCCGCACTCGGAGCCGAGCGCCTCAGCGGCCTCACACCCTGCCTTAGTCGCACACGCCGAGGAAGGAGCTCGGAGATGGGAATGCCCGCCTACTGCTGCCGCCTCCCCGTCCCCAAACACCCACGGCCCCACTACTGGCAGTGAGCATCTTGCTCGCTCGACCCCCTATATAGGGCGGGCTAGGCGGTCGGGCCCCTCCTCCGGGCCGGCCCAGCCCGCCCCACATTCCCGGGACCCCCGCCCCCGCCGCGGCCCCTCCTCGCTGAGGCCACCCCGCTCCGCCCCATCGTCGGGGGTGGGTCCCGCGGCCGCGCCAGGCCGCGCCCGAGGGGATAGGGCCCGGCCGGTGCTCCGCCGGCGGCTCCAGGCGGTCCCAGCGGCCGGGACTCGGCAGAAACCCGCCTCCTGGCTGGGGCCTGCTCGTCTGTTGCAGCGCCATCTTGAGGTCGCGCCGGAGGGCGGCTCGGCGGGGAGCGGGCCGGTGCCCGGGGGCTTTGCTGGCTGGAGAGACGCCTGTCGGGGCGGGCCTTACGGCGACCCTTACGGTGCCGAAGCCGGGTTTTTTAACCCGGCACGAAGGAGCCTCAGCGGTTCGTGCTCGCGGATGGAGAGGCGCAGAAGTGGAGAGCTGCCAGAGGCCGCTGGGATCCGCGCAGGATCCCCAAGGCCTACGCGCCTCCCGTTTCTGCGCGGAGCCTGCTGAATAAACACCCCCCCCCCCCCGGTGTCTCGGTGTTGGGATTTTTGTGTGGGTTTTTTTGTTTGTCTGTTAACATCTAACCCTCCGCCGATTGAAATGACACCTCGGCAGCGCCAGCTCGTTTTCTCGTGAGCTAACAGCTACCGCTTGCCGCAGGCGGGTACCCCGCGGGCGAGCGCCCGACACCCATCGCCGAGAGCATTCCGCTCCGGGGTATCCGCCCGCTCCGGGGTATCTGCCACAGCTCCGCAGGACAGGGAGCAGAGAGTGCCCTTGTGACTCCCCGCAGGTAGCCAGGCAGGACTCACCCGGCTGCCCGCCTGCAGCCGTGTGCCAGCGAGCCGAGCTGAGCCGAGCCGAGCGCTGCGCTTCCGTCCCTCGAGAGCCGCCGCTGCTCAGAAAACGGGTTGGGACGCCGTGACTTCTGCTTCTCGGGGTTGTTCGGGGAGCAAGCGCAGGCAGCCTCTTCCTGAGCGCAGCCTCGTACCTCTGTGTGCTAATTAAAGCAGCTAACTAAAGCAGCTCATTAAAACAGCAACCGCAGCGCTCGGCGTTCCTTACACCCGGCCCCGCTGCCTACGGTTTTGTACACCGGGTGATGCTTCGCTGCTCCGAGGTCCGTCGGTTTCCCCTTCGTCCCCTGCACGTTAACGCTGCCTCAAGGCCGCTGCCTCCCACCGGTGGTTTTAAAAGCGTTACAGGATCGGGTCCAAGAGCCAAAGCCTTAAGCAGCCGCAGCGCTGTCAGCCTCCCGGCTGTCGGTGTGCAATGTGGCTGCGGAGACGACGGCGGGAGCGGCATCTCCCCGCTCCCAGCCTCCGTATCGCCGCCTAGGCGCGGGAAGCGGGTGTCCCGTGGATTTTTCAGTGCCAGTTTTACGGCTGGAATAGGGTAAATCCCGCGCTACACGAGATGCCTGGCCGTCCCCCCACCCCCCGGCAGAGAGCCCACGGGGAAGGCCGGGCTCGACGGCAGAGCGGCTCCCACCCGGCCCGGCCCCTGCGGGCGGGGGTGGCTGCGGGACGCTCTTACCTCAGGCACTCACCGGCCACCCCGGCTCCCGCACTGTAGTCAGGCATTTCCGCGGACGCCCATAGCCGGGGTCCTTCCGGCGCCCAGGGCCCTGCGTGCGCAGGCCGATGGGATAAGTCGGCCTTGCGCGTGCGCGCTCCCCCTCTTCCGGCGCTGATCATGGCGGAGAAGGAGTAAGTTGGCCTCCCGCCCCGCGATAATCCGCCGCCATCGGCGGCTGCAGCGGTGCCCTTTCCGTTCCCCTTCCCCCGGGACGCTGCCCACCGCCTTCTCCGGTCTCTAGGCCTCCACGGGACATAGGGGATGGGGCACAAGCGATGTAGGGGCGGGAACGGTGGGAGAATAGGGCCCGGCGCGGCCGTCTCCTGTCCGGTCCTTTTGGTAGGCGGCTACGGTTGCTGCCCCGCTAGCGCTGGGTGAAGTAGGACGGGAGAACTGCGTCATTGTCCCCTCAAACGCTGCTTCCGTGGATGAGCGACCTGTGGCGATGGAGTTGATCCCGGCTTGGCGGGCGGGGGTGGTGCCGCCCCGGGGTGCGCGAAGCGTCTGGGGCTTGAGCACAGGGGCTTGTGGCCGGGTACGCATAGGGTAGGAGCTCGCCCGGATATCTGCGGCTGGTAAACACCGGTCTTACAAGTTCTGTCGCGTCTAAGAGCTTAAAATCTTGGCTAAGCTTGAAATCGCCTGGCGTAAATTTCAGAATACTGCCGAACTTTTAAAGCAGTTGTTGAAACGTTTATTAATTTGAAAGAGATGCTCTCGAAAGAGACTTTATTTCATTACTGATTTAACTAACAACGTAGGGTGAAAATTGCTCATCACTCAAGTGGCTGTAGTCTTTACAGTTGTGTATATATAGGTTGTGTGCAGCTCAGCAGCTTGTCTGCCAGGTTTCTTTGTCTGGTGTAAGAGGTGTTTTTGTTCAGGCAGCATCAGGGCCTGGTGCCCATGAGAAGATGCCTCAGTGAACTTGCTGGAGGCAGTGAGACCCACATACACCTCTTAAGAGCTTGCATTGAGGTCTGTCACCAATAACATTTAAGTTAACTGCAACTTTAAAGCATCCTCTTCGTATCAGCTAAAGGAGATTACTTTTTTCTCTCTATGCAGAGCAAAGAAGGTGCCATCTGTGCCGGAAAGCCTGCTGAAAAAGCGGCAGGCTTATGCAGCTATAAAAGCCAAACGTCAGAAGAAGATGCTGGCTATAAAAAAGGTAACTATTTCACTACTACTTAACGTAAATTGCTTACTTGTTGCAAGCAACATCAGCTGCTACTGCTGATGTGACCAAATACAGAAGTTCACAGTATTTAAGTCCAGCATATTGATGTTTTCTTAATGTTTTGCACTAAGGTTAGGGCCTTTTTTTTCTTGGTTAATAACAGACAGTTCTGGGCAGAATATGGGCCTGGTGTGCAGCTGGCTAGAAGATTAGTTAGTTTGTGACAAGTCTTTGTGAAGTTAAGCTTGACGCATGATAACATAGGACAAAGCGAAGCAGCACTGCTGTGTTAGGGTCTCTAGAGTGTCCCTGTGAGTGATTCTAAATTCCAGGGTATGGGGAGCTGTTCTGTTCTTCTTACCTATCATTTCTGGGAGGTTCTAGAATGTGCTACATGACTTGAAAGTGTTTTTCATGAGTTGAAAGGCACCGTATAATCTTCAGTGATTCTTCCAATCGATTTCAGTTCCGTAAGACGCAAAGAAAACTCATCTATGCAAGAGCCCAAGCTTATCACAAGGAGTACAGGCACATGTATAGGCAGGAGATCCGTATGGCCAGGATGGCACGAAAGGCTGGCAATTACTACGTTCCAGCAGAACCGAAACTGGCCTTTGTGATCAGGATAAGAGGGTAAGATGGGGCATGGGTATAAAGAATTGTATGTTGAAAACCCTGAACTGGTTTTCCTGTGATGTATCTGCTTTGAGGGCTTAAATATGTGAAGAGAAATCAAACCTCACCCTGGTGGCATGGAAAGTTGTTCGCAGTATGTTGTACGTGCACCAGAGACTTCATGACATAAGTGCAAAAATATTAGGCTGGCTATGTCTAGTCTCTTTAGGAAGCCTTGATTTCTTTTATTAAGAAGCCAATGAGACTAAAAATACACGCAGACAGTTGTTCTGTGGTATCTTAATCTTGCTAAAATTACATGCCAGTGTTCACTGATGTTCTGTTAAGCTTTGAAGGGTTTAACTCCCCTGAGAAAGTGTTATGGAAAACCTAACAGAAGCTGTGATTGGAATAGTTAACGTTCAGGAGAGCACAGGGATAGTTCCACATTGTTTCTGTAAATTATTGCATTTCTTTTCAGGGAGATAGATCTGCTTTAGCTTAATCCTGAAATACATAGAGCTAGTAAATTATTAAGCTTGCTTTGTGTAATTGGTAAAACACTGATGCGTTTTATATGGGAGGAATCCAGTTGGAGGGGGGTTAAACTTGATGCTTAATGTTTTCTGGGTGTAGATAATGGAGGCTTTCTTCCTATGTTCTCTAGAACCAACGGTGTCAGCCCTAAAGTTCGCAAGGTGCTGCAGCTTCTTCGCCTGCGTCAGATTTTCAATGGCACCTTTGTAAAACTCAACAAAGCTTCTATCAACATGTTGCGGATTGTGGAACCCTATATTGCCTGGGGGTGAGTGAAACGGCCGCTTCGATCGAAGCAGGGGGCAAACGTTGAGTGCCTTTTGCAACACTAGACTTGTAGGTTTCCCTCGTGTTCAAAATCTTTTATCTTCCGTGTGCTTTCCGTGCTTTGAACTGAAAACACCAATCAGGCAATACTTGGAAAAGTAATGCTTGCTGGATGTGTTTACACTCTCATAGTGTTCTTGGTATCTCAACATAAGCTTGTTGCTTTTGTGTTTACATTTGGGATGTGCTGAAATGATGCTGAATTTAAGTTTCACTCAGGGGTATTCACTTGGAACACGGCTTGCAAAAATTTACAATGCCTTTTTTTGATTTGACTGTTGCAGTTATCCCAACCTGAAGTCTGTGCATGAATTAATTTACAAGCGTGGTTATGGCAAGATCAACAAACAGCGCATTGCTCTGACTGATAATTCCCTGATTCAGAAGTGCCTTGGTAAGTACTGCTTCACTTCAAGCTAGCAAGAAAACAGCTCGTTGCATTTGAGGGGTTAATGTGAAGAGGTCTTTATTTGTGTCTAGAATGTAGTAGTGCTTGATTAATAATCTCTGCTTTTGTCTTAATAGCTTAGTACAAAGCAAGGAAGTAACTTAGGAAGTGTTGAAAGCCAGTGTAAAGAATCAAATGTTAGCATTTGAAATTTGTAATTTTAAATCTAAACTACTCAGCCTTTAATAGATCAGCAGCTCTTTCAGTAATGAAAAAGTGCTGCAGCAGGGAGGAGACTTATCTTCCATAGCTTTGAAGCTTCACACTTAATATTAGACATTGTTTGTGTCTTAAAACTTCATCTGGTAAACAGATTTATTTATTTTTTAACTGCCTGTCAAAAAAGAAATAAAAACAGAGCCATTGGAAGAGATATGGGTATGTAGTAAAACAGAATGTGATGGGTGGTTGTCAGGGAATACATGGCTCTCTGAGGCTCCTTTTCCAGTCATGCCAGGAATGAAGCAAACACTGATGTCTCTCCCATTTTTGGCACTTGATTGATGTATCACTTCACATTAGACTCTCTTTTTTTTTTTTTTTTTTGTTTTATTTATTTTTATTTATATTCATTATTTTACTAAATGAAAAGCAAAAAAAAAACGTTACTTTA